>ML660672.1:529740-561201 GCA_007570785.1 Antilocapra americana | reverse complement strand
ACACACACACACACACACACACACACACACACACACACACACACACACATCACTGTTTGGTTGGCATAGCATTTGACCACCATAGGCTTGGAGGCCAAACAGATTCTGAGGAGATGAGAAAAAAATCCTGGTCTGTGCCCATGATGAGCTCCAGTCTAACAGATGGATGTAACCTACTCAGGAGCATTTGCAAAGCCAATGGCTTGAATGCAGATTAACAACATGGAAAGTGAATATGCAAATGGTAATAGGACATCAAGTCACAGAGTGAAATGCCACATCAAAGGAATATGGGGTTAATCATGAAAGACCTTTTTGAAGATGTTAATGTCACTTTCCGAAATGAGGAGAATGTCACTTTTCTAAAACAAACAGAAAAGCCCCAAACACTAAAATTAAAACAAAATCAACTCAAAGTGCTCATGAAAGGGAGGAGGTCAAAACTGGATGATTCAATGTTCATGTTCTAGTTCACAAACATTGGGATATAGTCTCTGAGGTAATTCACCCTCAGCACAATCAAAGTTTGGTTTGGAAACTACCTCAATCTGTATGATCAGGCTGCTGATAACTGGTTTCCTTGACTTAGAAGCCATGAGGAATTCCTTACCAGAATTAGGACTTTGGGGTAGACTCTAATAGCATTGATCCTCACATACGAATATCTGTCAGAATTATCTGGAATGTCTATTAAGGAGAGGCTGAGCCCCACCCCCAAAGCTTCTGATTCAGTAGGTCTGGGATGGGGCCTAAGACTTTCCACTCCAGGTGATGCTGATGCTGCTGGTTCAGAGACCACAGTTTGAGAAAGAATGGACTAGAAGAACATTCTCCTCAAGTAGTTTCATAGACAACTTAGCACAACTCTTCCGAGAACAGATCTTGCCATTGAGCACATCATGACTAAAACCAAAGGATATAAAAGGGATGAAAATTGGAAGTCAAGAAAGCTAGATGTCATCAGGGGAAACAAACAGAAAACATCTGTATTTTTGTTTGTGGGTAGAACTATAGCCATACACTAAATATATGGTGTTTCTAGATATCATATGTGAACAATTAAAGTTAATATTACCACTTAAAAACATGTGGCTTAAAAATAAAGAACATCTTACTTTTCAAAATGAGGAAATAAAATCTTGTTTTCTCATGAGTAATAACAGGGTCACTAAATTCTATTCAGAACATATAAATCAGACTATGTCATAAAGTCCATTTTGTTCCCTGACAGAGTTATCTTGTTGGGTAGTGATTGGGACCAGTGAATTTCTTAGCAGTTGAACTGTGCCCATGAGGTAATTCAATCAGTTGCTCAGGTAACACTGCCAGAAGCATTTCAATGAAAACTATGTATTTTGAACTAACATAAGTTCTGTTTACTTTCTTAGGTTAGCTTAACCACAATGCTTAAAGTAAATGTTTCTAACTCCTGCAGGAGAAATTTAAAGCATAGTAGACTTTGTTAGTGACTGATCCACCATTCATTTTCTCTTTTCTTCCTTCCTAATAACACTGTAATTTTGTTCAGCTATCTCCAAGTCATTTATTTGGGAGGTGATCTCAGGAAACTCTGTTAGAGAGTAGAGAAAGAGACAGAGAAGGGAAGGAACGTTCTAAAGTGAGTTACCACTATGGTGCTCAGTGCTCCCGGGGCAGTGTGATGATGGTATAGGGCACACTGCTGGCAGACAATTCTCAATAGGCTTTCTATCCACCTGTGACTCAACATGAAAAAAAACAAAGATCATGGCATCCAGTCCCATCACTTCATGGCAAATAGATGGGGAAATAATGGAAACAGTGACAGACTTTATTTTCTTGGGCTCCAAAATCACTGCAGATGGTGACTGCAGCCATGAAATTAAAAGATGCTTGCTTCTTGGAAGAAAAACAATGACAAACCTCGACAGTGTATTAAAAAACAGACACTACTTTGCCTACAAAGATCCATATAGTCAAAGCTATTGTTTTTTCAGTAATCATGTACGGATGTGAAAGTTGGACCATAAAGAAGGCTGAGTGCCAAAAAATTGAAGCTTTCAAGCTGTGGTGCTGGAGAAGACTCTTGAGAGTCCTTTGGACTACAAGAAGATCAAACCAGTCAACCCTAAAGGAAATCAACCCTGAATATTCACTGAAAGGACTGACACTGAAGCTCCAATACTTTGGCCACCTGATGCCAAGAGCCAACTCATTGGAAAAGACCCTGATGCTGGGAAAGATTGAGGGCAGGAGGAGAAGGGAAAGAGAGAGGATGAGATTGTTGGATGGCATCACTGACTCAATAGACATGAGTTTGAGCAAGCTCTGGGAGATGATTAAGGACAGGGAAGCTTGGCATGCTGCAGTCCATGAGGTCGCAAAAAGTTGTACACGACTGCGTGACTGAAAAGAACAGATCCATCTGTGACAGCTTTTGTACGGTTCTGTGTTTGCTATGGAAGATAGTGTCTCCATCAGGTGGAGAGGGCAGATTTGTTTCCTGATCATGTAATAAAGGTGCTTTTCTCTGGGAGAGAAGTTGGGCAAGTTTGCTAACAGCCTCTTGTAAGATTGGGATTTCTAAGTTTGGGGCCTTTCAGCTATGACACAGACCCACTGTGTGCACAGCATCCACTAGGACTACTACACAGCACCCCTATGGGATTGAGTGTTAAGGGAAACCAATGGGCACATGAAGCTCATGCTTCCTGCTGTGCTGAGTAATAAAGATCTTTGTCTCTGACCCAGGGGACTCATGTCTTCTGCCAACATCCATGAAACGGTGGCAGGCTTACCTGCTGGCTTACAGGCAGGGGAAAATGTCAGATTCTTCACAATCCTTGAAAGATGTCTCAGACTGATCCCTCCTGAGGGATGATGAAACTGGGGTATTTAACAGTCCTCAGTCCTTAGCTGAAGGCAGTTCCCAGGAGATGTCAAACCTCCAACACTTTCAGCTTTCTGCATGAACAGGCTGAGTGACTTTCTGCAACTTTGGTGAAAGCTTGGTGACAAAGAGATGTAAGCGTTGCCATTTAGAACGGGCTGATGTTTGCTGAAGTTGTAAGGCCTACAGGATAGAGCCAGGGCACAAGAAGGGTCTGCTATACTTCTCCTGGTGTCCACATCACTTTGAAGACCATCAGTGGAGAGGACAGAGGGACATAAGATGAGGCCATCAGAAGTCAGGGGCATCAGATCATGAAGGATCTTTGGAACCATACTAATTAATGTGAGTGCAATGGGAAGCCATTTCTAAAATAATTTTATTTATTTATGGCTGTATTGGGTCTTCATTGCTGCATGGCCTTTTTGCTAGTTGTGGTAAGTGGAAGCTACTCTCTAGTTGCAATGTGTAGCTTCTCTTGTTGAGGAGCATGGGCTCTAGGAAAGTGAGCTCAGTATTCGCAGCTCCCAGGCTCTAGAGAACAGGCTCAAAAGTAGTGGCACATGGGTTTAGTTGCTCCACGGCTTCTGGGATTTTCCTGGGTCAGAGATTGAATATGTGTCTCCTGCACTGGCAGGTGGATTCTTTATCACTGAGCCACAGGGAAGCCTGTCATTGGTTTTTAAAAGTAGAGTAGGTACTATTCATTCAGCATTTACTATGTATTAGGCATAATCTCCAGGACTTTAAATATATAACATAAATATTAATATTCACAGCATTATTTTCATGATTTTAATATTAATTTTCCATTTATTCAGAAAGTGAATTGTGCCAGCCCTCAAGCCTAGCTGTGTTGACTCTGAAGCCAGTGGTCTTTTCACTATGCCACAGTGACCTCTTTTCTTGAAATTCTCTACATATGAAAAAATGGGATACAATTTGCCCAATGTGCAATGATTCCTTCTAGGTATTAGATTGGTCTGTGCCTTTTCATTTTACTTTGAAATAAGAGAAAGCATATGTCTTCATTAAGTTGATACACACACACACACACACACACACACACACACACACATAATGCAACTATGAAATAACAATTTGTTCTTTATCTACTATAAACATTAAGCTAAAGCCAAAAGCAGTTTGTAGGTGATCAGTAAATTCCCTTAATTCAAATTCAAATATTCAATGCTTATATTTTTCAGAATCATTCCAATCCAAGTCACTTTCTTATGTTAAAAAGTCTGGAAATTAACAGGATACATATTTAAATAGAAAAACTCAAATAATGTCAAAGTATTCATGTTTATCTAAATGAATCCTAGGAAACCAGAATTGAAAGAGCCACGTGTACCCCAATGTTCATCGCTGCATTGTTTACAATAGCCAGGACATGGAAGCAACCTAGATGCCCATCAACTGACGAATGGATAAGAAAGCTGTGGTACATATACACAATGGAATATTACTCAGCATTAAAAAAAAATCATTTGAATCAGTTCTACTCAGGTGGACGGAACTGGAGCCTATTATCCAGAGTGAAGTAAGCCAGAAGGAAAAACAACAACACAGTATACTAACGCATATATATGGAATTTAGAAAGATGGCAGCGAGAACCCTGCATGCGAGACAGCAAAAGAAACACAGATGTATAGAACAGTCTCGTGGACTCTGTGGAAGAGGGCAAGGGTGGGATGATATGGGAGAATGGTATTGAAACATGTTAATTATCATATGTGTAATCAATCGCCAGCCCAGCGTTGATGCTCGGGGCTGGTGCACCAAGATGACCCAGGGGGAGGGAATCGGGAGGGAGGAGGGAGGGGGGTTCTGGAGGGGGAGCATATGTAAACCCATGGCGGTTTCATGTCATTGTCTGGCAAAACCAACACAATAAAGTAAATAAAATTTTAAAAAATAATAATAAAAAAATAAATAAATGACTCCTGTGTTTTTGTTGCCATGTCGCCACATCTTATTTATATAAAGTATATGATTATGTCCTAAGAGCAATCTCCATTTATGTTGCTAATGTTTCATAAATAAATCTCTTCTCTACTCCTAAACATCCAAAGAACTCTTTGATATTAAATGTGCCATGATTTATCTTAGCTCCCATGTAAGAGTATTGAGGAATGCTGGCAAAAGATAATCTAGTTATTTTTTAACTAAGTATGGAGATGAAAATAAGTAGTATTTACGTTTTGAAAGCTAGCTAGGTGTTGATTTTTTCCGAAAATATTTTCCCAAGATGTTTAAAAACAATGTAGAAATTCAAATAGAAAAATTCTCTCTATAAATTTGCTTAGTGCAGGGATTTTGGATTTTAAAATGAAAGCCTTCTAGATTACAAAGCATTTCTTAGAGTATTTTTTCCTTAGTGCTTTTCTTAGGGTGACTAAATGTCAGCACTATGCTGAAAAGGAGCATTAAGGATAAAATTCAAACTTTACAATGAAGCCATTACTGAAGTTATCTGTTTGGTCAGCTACATACTTTGCAAGCTCACATTTTTTATTGTGTCTAACAAATGATAATATGACTGGACTGTATTAGTTTAGGGAAATTGATCTGTTTCATACATAGGTATAATGGCATAAACTTATGGCAAGTTCCAGAGTTCCTTTGATGAATATATTTACAGTAGGCAGGCACTGAACTTTGTGTTTAGAGTTCACTCTCAAAACACCTCTGGTTTGTCATTTCCAGTTCTGTTGAGGTAGGGGCCTGGAGGTGACAGCACTGATGGGAATTAAGCATGTCTATTACAGCATTTCATTTAAAAATTACTTAGAAATACCCATGGAATTTGAGTGAAATCTGCATCTGCAAGCAAAGGTTCATAATCTATGTTGTGAAATGGAATGTAGTGAAGGTTAAAGCTTCCTCAGGAAACAAAGACCATGCTTGGCCTCTAAGAATCCCATGTTTCTTAGATTCGCGAGGTCCTTGATAGGAAACAGGATGAGTAGTTTGGAACTGGAAGTCAGTTCTCCAGATCTTGGCATTATCACCTACCTCATTCAAGGAAGGGAAGCTAAGATTGTCTTCTGTCTATCACCCGAGGGAGGGAAGAGTTGTGGATAAATGTGTGACTTTGTGAAGCTAAGATTGTCTTCTGTCAGTCACCCAAGGGAGGGAAGAGTTATGGATAAACGTGTGACTTTGTGATCCAAGGTCACATGTGGGGAAGGAGGGCCATTCACTAGGGATACAAGGTGTGCTAAGTCTCTTCAGTTGTGTCTGTCTCTTAGCAACCCCATGGACTGTAGCCCTCCAGGCTCCTCTGTCCATGGGATTTCCCAGGCAAGAGTACTGGAGTGGGTTGCCGTTTCCTTCTCCAGAGGATCTTTTTGATCCAGGGATTAAACTCACATCTCTTACATCTCCTGCACTGGCAGGTGGGTTCTTTACCACTAGCACCACCTTGGAAGGCCACTGAGATACAAGATGGGGTCACATAAAAAAAAGTCTATGTGACACCTTAGGAGTCTTATCTTAGGTGCCTGAGAGAGAGAACTATAATTCTGAAATTCAATGTTTCCGCAAATAAACTTGTCACCCAAATTCACTTTTCTGCCTGTACCAGCTCTGCTGGTGGCTAGTTCAGCCATTTGCCCAGTCAGCCTGTCCAATCTTCACATTCAATCAGACATTCCTCATTCTATCTATCCCCCATCCTCCATGTCTGCTACCGCTGCCTTGGTTTAGGCCCCTTTCTTTCTCTAAACTCTACATGAGTATCCAATTGTTAGATAAAAAATACAAATCTGACTCTATCACTCCATTGCTAGAAAGTCAGTGTCCTCCCCCACTGCTGCCTATAAAGTAAAAAGCAAGCTCCCCTGCAGGGCAAAGTAGCATGCTGGTAAACCAGTTGTATAAAAATAAGGCCTTAGCTTGTAGTGTTTGCAAATTTCTGTAGTGTAACTACTCCCACCATGGCCCGTTTCAAGCTACAGCAGTTTCACAGCCAGATCTCACCATTTTTGAATATTTAACAAGTGGCTGCTAGCTGCTTGAGCACACCAAATGCATCAAGCTCTCAATGATGCGGTGCCTGCCAGCTGATCCCTGGCCAATCCTGTCCTCAGACTTTCTGCTCTAGGATGTGGTCTTAGCCCTCTGTGTGTCCCAGGCTGTTTTTCATTCATGCCATCTGAATTGCTTTCCACAGCGCTCCCTTTTCATTCTCTCTTGGCGTGAAACTCTCATCCTCTTCATCTTGAGAAATTCTTCCATTCCTTCAGGACCTGGCTGAGATGGATCCTCAAGGGAGACATCTCTTTTACACTCTCCCTGTCTTCACTTGAGTAGCCTGGAAGCAGGCCCTGAGATGTGGTTCATGTGCATTTCTTAGGAGGTGTTCCCAGGAAAAAGGAACAGGGCATTTTTCCTTCTCCAGAGGATCTTCTTGATCCAGGGATTAAACTCACAGGAGATGTGTGCATTACTGCCACAGCGGTCCCTTGGGCTCCATCTCCCTAGGGAATTTAGGAGGCAGAGGAGGAGACACATCAGATTCCTCTTGATCACAGGCAAAGGGATTGAGGCACCTGGATCCCCACAGCTATAAGTCATAGGGCTGCCTCTGGGGAAGTAAATTCCCAGACTTCAGTTCTCTGTACATGCGCACAAAGTAGGCTCCTGCAGCTGGAAAGCTGTCCTCCAACAAAGAGACAGCATTGGCTTCTGGGAGTGAAAGCAGCCTGAAGCTGAGGGAATGGCAAAGGGGTTCCAGGAGTTAAGGGTGGGAGGGCTGACAGTGCCTGTCAAATCCGCTGGTCTTCAAAACACACAGGTATCTATATGGACTCACACACAACCCCCTCAGGCTGGTTTGGGTTCCTTCATCAGTACTTCTATAGCATACTGGCTCTATCACCATCAATGCAGTCACCCCAGGTTTTAGAACCATGTCTTTATGTATCAGTGCTCCTCATTTTACTGTGACCACCTTGGGAATCTTTTGTCTTTGCAGTCCAGTCCAGACACATAATACACAATCTATAAATGCATATAGATTCAAAGCACAGGGAAGGAGACTGAAGGCAACACAGTGGAATATTTGGGGTTGGGGAAGGAGCATGGGTGCAGGATAGTCTCAGAAAGGCTGGAAGGGAAGCTGGCACACAAGACTCTGACAACAGCCTAGACAGTCTAAATCTAAAGCTTTGTTTGACCCCCACTGGCCCCATGCTTGGTACAGCTTGCAAAGATACCATTAGCACAAAAGAAACTTGGTAAAACTGGAAATTGGTTCTCCCAGGCCCCTGGGGATTAGCTTTCCACTATTTTTTCTTTTGAAAAAGCATTGTAAATTATCAGAGACAATTAGAAATTATGTTAGCATTATAAAAGAACCTACCCCAAGCCTCCAAGCCCAAGATTAGAAGAGGTTTGAATGCATTGTTCACAGGGATTCCCTGAAGTCTGATAAGCATCTAGTTGTGCTTCAAACTGCGGTGAGGCTGCTTGCAACATGTAATTACAGATATCATTAGCATGTCTAGTTTGACAAGTAATGTAGAAGGCACACATGAAACGGAAACTGCACCATTTGGCCAATACATGCTGCAGAGTTCAGTTTTGATCTGCCCCGGGTCATCTGTGTGTGCCAAAGAATACCTTATGAAAATGACAGATATTAGGAAAATAATGAGAATAGTATTTCTTTCACATCCCCCCTAAAATTAATACTTCAATGTAATTGCTTAAACTGCATGATCCTTGAGGACGACTGAATTCACATTACCATTGTTTAAAAAATCACTCACGCTCTGTTCTCAAACATTGGGATATTTGTTTTTTGTCAATTCTATTCTCTTGGAATTCAAGGCATCTGAACCAACTGGGAAAATTGGTGGGCATTTGAGTGGTATGAAATTCAAGAACAAAGGGAATTATGATAATTATCTGGGAAAAAATATAAATATCCTAACAAGAAAAGGCTAAAAAGTATGAAAGAGAAATCTGAGATTAGATCTAAAATAAATTACAATATTGATAAAGAATTTTGTTAAAATAACAACCCTCCATTTAGTTAAATCCATTCTCTCTCTTGCTCCCAGTATAATTAACATCTGTATCTATGGCTGAAGAACTCAGGGTTGAAATTTTGAGTCATCTGTCTCTTTTAGCCACACTAACTAGATATAGAATTCCTCTCTTTTATCCTTTCAGAATGTCACGTACACAAGTCTGTGTTTAGGATAGATGGTGACTGTTGACATGGATTTGAGAGATTTCAGGGGACATCATTGTTAAAGGTCTGAAAAATAGTTGAGTCTTTAAAGAGTATAGAAATTCAACTTTCCTTTAAAAGGGGGACACATCTTTTGGTTGACATCCATAGGCTTAAAGGAATTGGTGGATACATTAAACCAGGAGTTTCAATGTGGGTTGGAGGAGGAATCAGGAAAACGTGAAGAAAGGCAAGAGCAGAGAAGGGTGCTGGCAGCAAAATAGCGATTTTTTGATGAGGTCTGATTCTGTGTTAACATCCACCCTGGCTTATGCTCTTAAAGATCACATCCCTCTACACTTTCAAATCTGCTGACCTGCCCAGAGATGTTGGACTAATTTATCTCCATATTTTTTTTCAACCTCTTTCATCATTGCACTGCCATGTAGAATCTATCTGATCCTCCCCTGGTTCTTTAGCTGGAACCACCCATCAAGGAAGAGACATGAAGTTGAGAATTTAGATATAGATTTTAGAGTCCCTTTCAGGATTGGGTAAGAAGCATCAGCCCAGACTACAGGATCCTGTCAGAATATCCTGGACCGTGTGAGAGCTGGTATCACTCAGGACAGGCAGGCAATACTTTGGAAACCAGCAACACTTCAGACTTAGTGACTTCAAATAACAGAGATGTATTTATTGCTCAGTCTTCATGGTTGACTGGGGATTCTGCTCCACATTATCAACATCCACACTCTGGGACTCAGACTGAGGGCAGCCATCCTCTGAAAACTCGGCAAAGCATGTGGTGCCTCTCAGAGCTCACATTTCACTGGCCAGTGCAAGTCATGTGCTCAGTTGTGTCCGACACTTTTGTGACCCTACGGACTGTAGCCTGCCAGGCTCCTATGTCCATGGCAGGCACTGGTTAATAAAAATTAAAATAGTGACTTTAATCTAGAGCAGCCACCCACCCCATCCCAAGACAATCCCCTACTCCCATCCTTACTACCTTATCATGTCTCCACCTCGTCTTGCCAACTGGTCCGAGCTGCCTGGCAAGGCATCACTCTCCTCTCCCCTCTTGTGGTTTTGTGCCTTGTGCTTTCTCTGGCACTTGAATCTTAGCACCCCATTTCTGTTTCGCTCACTCTTGGCCTCTAAAGTGACTGCTCTAGCCCCCTTCCCCACATTTCAGAGGAAAGGAAGGAGAAGATGTTCTTGTCTAATTCTGACTGCAAATCTGGGAGCTAACTCTGCCAAAAGAGCCATGTGGCATTTTCATGTAAGACTGAGAGGATTAAGTGGAAGGGCATAGGATTCAGTGGTTGGCTGTGTTGAAATACCCATCTTCATAATTAGAGCCATCTTTCCTGTAGCACCTACCTTTTGACCTCAGAACATGGTATGCTTGCTTTCACAATCCGTCTTTTGCTGGCTCATTTTCAATATTGACTAACAACGTCACATTTTCTGGGATAACATTTGCAGCCCTACTGAGCATTTTACTTCTCACATGGTTTCCTTTTAAGAATAGAACCTGATGAATGAAAATGACCACCTTAAGAGAATCTCCATCAGGGCTTTTCAAACTTGAAAACCCACACATATCATCTGGGGGTCTTGTTAAAATACAGATTCTGCATTTCCAACCTGCCCTCAGATACTGCTGCTGCCATTGGTCCAGGAACCCCATTTTGAGGTTCCAGGATCTCAGTGGCAATATTCTCAGTTCAACTTGAAACAATCATCCCCTCAGATAATCCTCTTTGGATACAATACTGCCTCGGCGCAAAGCTTTACGTTTCTCTTGATTCCAGACTTCTCAGCTACAATTAATGAACAATATTTGGGTTAATGGAGGTTGCATTTAAGATCCAGCATTTTCCACAAGCATGTGTACTAAATGTATCTTACTTTGGAAGGAATCTGGTAGAACTCTGGACCTGCTGCAGGCAGATAATGGCCAACTGGCAACTTCCTCATGTATCTTCCCAGCGATCTCGTCTGATGGGTCTGGAAAAGAGAAATGAAGATTGGAATGCTGCTCCAGATCCATTTCTGTGTGCGGGGACATTTTAGGTCAATATGGCCTGAAGAGTTAGACTTGAACAGCTTCCTCAGGGGGTGTGTTCAGGTGTTGTGGATCTGAGACCCTGTGAGGTTCAGAAATGATCAGCACCAGTCAAACCTTCCTAAATGCAGCATGCTTTCAAACTGTGAACACATTCATGTGTAATTAACATTGGTGGCAAACAAGTTAGTGACTATTTCTCATCTCCTATTTTTGATCACTCATTTCCCTCTTTGAGATATTTCTTTTGATTTTGGCTATTGATGCTGGATCACAGATATTTTCAGTCACCACGGAGAACTTAAATCCTATATTTTTCTAGCTGTAAAATTAGCCTTTGACATGATAACTACCCTTGCAACTCTGTTGGATGCCATGTCCAGGTGAAGGTAACAAAAGTATCTGGCAAAGGCAGGCTAGGAGCCAGAGCTGGCCGCAGGGCCCATGGTCATGACAGTGTGTCGTCATCAGTTGTCTCTATGTCCATCTTCCTCCTCCCTCTTTCTTCATCCCATCCTTATCTCCCAGAAACATTTCTGTTTTATCTTCTTAACCCTTGCAGATAGCATAGTGGCTGGAAACGAACTCACCGAATGTGTGCTGATGAAGCCAGGCTGAGACTGTGATGATGAAGGTGCCTGAGATTGTCTGAGACAAAATGACTCACACAGCCCTTTTTCTTGGCTCATCTATCACTGTTAGAAGGTGCGTCATACTCCCTTAATATTTGTGTCTCTGTATTTAAGGTTCGTATTTACTTTTTAAGGACCTAGTCCTTCCTCCTGAAGCTTAAGCTAATAGAAAGCAATAGATATAGGAAATTAAAAGGGAAAAATCTCTTCAACTTGTGTATGGCAGTACAAGTTCAAAAATTAGGAGTTTCAGGGAGTTTGGCTGATCCAGCTTTCAAAATCCTAGGGGTGATTGCATTTGTTGACCTTCTCCCCTCCTTCCAGCGTGCTTTATCTGTTTTTCTTTTTTCCCTCATGATGTAAGCAGGAGATTGAGGCAACATGGACATAAAAACATTTAGTTTATGATTTTCCATGACCAGAGTTAACATCAATAGGAGATACCACAGGTCTGAGTACCCATGAAATTTTCAAGTAAGCAGACCTCGTTTAGTCCAGCTTCCTTCACTCATGAGCTGATCTTTTGTCCGATGTACAAAGCCTTCCAAAATTTCCACTGAGATCATTATTCCACATGTAGCTGCTATTTAATTCATTCGTACGTGGCAATTCTATTATACCAGTACCATGGGGAGTAAGTCCCAGGGCAAGCAGGAGCAATTCTATCTTTGATGAGGTCTCAGTTTTGCTTAATCTCTAGCTGAGCTCTTAGCTCATCTCATGTTACAGTCACAAGAATGTCATCTTTCTGAAGCATCACAGTGGCTTTTTCTAGATCCCTTGACCCATCCATTTTCCTCCTGAGCTGCTTTATTCATACTAATTAACCTTGATAACCTTTTTTCCTTGATACACTAAACTCCTATTCAGATCTGCACTCAATAACATACATTTGGATTCCATCTTGGACTTTTGGGCCAAATGCCACTTCCTGCAGCACAGTCCAACCCTGACATCTGTTGTGGGGCCACCTAACTGCCTATCTCTTCAACTCAGCATCTATGATTCTGACTGCTGAGTTTGTGAGCTTCTTGAAGGGCCTGGATCCTCTTCGTTAATCTGTGTCCTACAGTACATTAGCACTGTGACCCTTGTTTTTGTTTCCCCAAATGAAAATGGCCTTTTCACTTATTTCTCATTATAAAAATAACCCATGCTTAGTGTCAAACATTCAAACAATATAGATTAGCATACTGAAGCCAGGAAAATAATATCTTATATTTTACCACTTAGAGATTAATATGGTTCATGATCTTCTGGATCCTTTTCTACACATAGACACAATTTTATGCAACTGGAATACACTCTTTTGGCCAAACAATGTAGTGTTACCATTTCAGCAAGTACAGATACTGAAACAGGTATTTATTTATTTGCACTGGATTGAACTGCCGTATGAACAGAAGCCTAAGGCTATTTATAGTCCTTATACCTTTGCCTTATTTTTCTAGCCCTCCCCTTCTTTCCTTTCCCTCCTTTCTAACCAGGCCCCCAGCAGTCCCTGAGGGCCAGCCTTGGCTGCAGCACATGCCAGGGAGAGGAAGAGAAGGAAGGAAGTGCAGGTGGTCAGGCAGCGGGAGGCGCGTCACATGCTGTCACTTCCAGGAGAATTGGCTCTCTCCACTCCTGCCAGGTGGGAGTTGAAGTGACGTCAATCTCTCTTTTTATAGTGCCTCCTGATTTTCTCTGCTCCCTCCACCCTTTGCCTCCTTCCCAGGCAGCAGAAGGGAGGTATCTGCAGAGAGGGATCCGCACAGTCCGCAAGCTCCTCCAGGGATTCTGATCTAGGGGCACACGGCTACTCTTGGAGACCTGCTGCTCGCCTCATTGCAGGCCAGGTGCAGCTCACGGCTGAATAGGAATCACCTGGGGAGATGGTTAATAATACCAACTCTTACACTTCATTCCCAGAGATTCTGTTGCTGTAGAGCTGGGATATGGCCCAAGACTTGGTTGTCTTTTGTTTTGTTTTAAAAAACAAGATCCTTAAATGATCCTGGAGAGCAGCCAATTTAGTCCATGCTCAACTCTCTGGCTACTTGAAGTGTGGTTCATGGACCAGCATCAGTATCACCTGGGAGCTTGTGAGAAATGCAGAGTTTCAGGCCTCGCTCTAGACCTACTGAATCGGAGCCTGTATTTTAACAAGATCCCTGGATGTGTGGCCCTGCACTTTACAGTTCAAGAGGCACTGTTCCAGTCCAGTGCTATAGAATGGCGAAATTCTCTGTGGGGTTAAGCTAAAAACATTGTAACTTACTTTATTCCCACCTACTGAACTGTTAATGGGATTTCACAAAATGTACCTACAACTTATGGTGACATTTTCCTAAATGAGAAGTGGTAACTAGTACAGCTAATTCCAAGTTAAAGGAAACTCTCCACCAGTTTGAACCTTAGCTTGTCTTTGATTTTATGCATGAAGTCCTCATGAAAGAAATCAAGGTTTGCATGAATATTTTAGATTAAAGGTTAAAATTGGACCATATTTTTCTCTATAGAGTGATTTGACATCTCAGCTCTTAAATAACAAAGTTCTTGGTAAAATATTCAAATGGTCCTAGGTAACATTTGTACCAACTTATGCACTGCTGAGTCCAGCCAGTAACAACTCTATTTCAGGAGAACAAAAATGGCAATTCAGTGTTCATTTTAATCAGTGAGCTCATACCACTTGGCTAGTTCCTGTGGAGCCATCACTCAGGGAAACCTTTGGCCTTCTATATCCCTTGTGAAACCTCACGAGTAGAATTGTGATTCACCTAGATTTGTCCCAGAAAAATCATCCTTAAGCATTTGCATGTTGAACATTCAAGTTATTGTTTCATAAAGACACTGTAAAGAAATGCTTTCTTCTTCCCACTTATGGAAATTCATAGAATTATTCTTCCATTTAGTTAGGTTAGAATGCAAGGTAAAACCAAAGTCAAGTTGTTCATGATAAGCTGACTTTCCAGGCCCTACTTCCAGTTTTCTCCTTCAGGAGTTCTTAAAGCCTTTAACATTTCTGCACCTGCTTGCTTGTTTCAAAACTCACTTTTTGGATGATTTCCCAAACCTCTGTAACACTGCATCCATTAGAGACGGAAACCTCTCTCTCCAGCCTCAACTCAGCACAGTGTCCCTCAACCTGTGATGGGTTAGGCTGACTGTGGCGTTAGTGCAATGAGTCCATGATGCCATCAACAAATTAAGCTGTGCCATTTGTGATGTAACTCATGTCCTTAGGTTTGCAATATGGCTGCTGTGCCTCCACCTGTTATCTTTGATGAAGGAAGAATGGAAAAGGGAAGTATGCCTTTGTAAAGAAGATTTTCAGGCAGTCCGTTTCAATGGTTTCCACTTATATCTCAGAAGCCAGAGCTGGGTGGCATGACCACCCCTAGCTGAAATAGAATCTGGACACATTGCTACCCCAGTTCTCAAACTGGAGTTCTGTAGCCAGAAAACAAGGGAAGAGGAATGGATATTAGGGAGATAGTCAGCAAGACCAGTCACTGTCACTAAGGTAAGAAGACACTCATAAAGATTTTTGGATTTTAAAGGGGAATAAAGCCTTCAGCCAAAGGAATAAACCTTGAATAGTAGAATTTTAAGCCTTAGCTACTGTGTGCTTTTTTTTTTGCTACTATGTACTTAGACTTTGTGTCTAGGGATGAAAAATTCCTATTGCCTTTCAGCTCTTCTTCTGCAGAAGACATACCTGCTCTGAATGTAAATTGCAGTGTGCTTAGAGAAGAAACCACAGACTCCAGTGTAATACTTAGGTTCCCCTGGCTCAGTCTCAGCTGTGCTTTGGGAAGTGATGTTCCTAATCAGTCTCTAAAACAGAATGATCTTCCCAAATTCATGTTTTTATTTTGGGAAGGTGTTAGAGCAGTTATCTTGAAATGTAATTTATATGATCAGTTAATCGTTTTGATCTGAGTGAAACTGTAATGCAATCTATACATGTTTTATTTTTAAAATGACATGTGTTTAAGGTAAGGGCTTAATAAAATCAAATTCTTACTAGACTTTGATGACTATTGAGGATGCTCTGCTTTTCCTGTCTGGACAGGCCCTTGATCTGGCATTTACATTCTCTCTAGGGGAGAGCAGCCTAGAAGAGAGAGGAATGGATGCCTTCTGCTTCTAAAGCTGAGTGTGAAAGAGAATGGGAGGCAGGCTTCTGGGGTGAGTGGGTTTGTATAGCTATGGAAAATAGTGACTTCAACTGAAATAGGTTTGGTGATCAGGTCTTGAGACTGACAGCAAGGGAAAGGAGACTTTCCCCCTGCTTTTAAGAACCAGAGGGAGAGCTGTGAAGAATGAAGATAGAAATCTTAGTGCCAGGAAAGGTCAGAGGGGTTTGGCAATGTCAGAGAAGCCAAGGATGCTTTGTGTGACCAAAATAAGGTACCAGGCAGAAAAAGTTACTAGAAAGGTCTAAGAGGAAAGAGTAAGGAACTGTTGAGGCCAGAGTTCTAGAAACCAAGCCCAGGTCAGAGTTTGGGCTACAGTCCCTACTTCCTGCTCCCCTGTAACTTTGAGGGATCTAGGTGGTACTCATGAGGTCTCCAAGTGCCTGCAGGACTTCATGGGACTACTTGTCATCATAAGTGCACAGACTATTAAAAGCTTGGGGAAAAGTCCCTGTTACAATTGTCTCACAGCCTAACAAACCATCCCAGTTGGTTATGTAGATCACAGCCAGTATTTTACTATGCTTGCAGTTTCTGGGGTCAAGAATTCAGACAAGGCACGGTGGGGATGGCTCGTCTCTGACCTATGCTATGTGGATCCACAGCTGGTTTTGAGGAGACTGGAGTGGCTGGGGGCTGGAATCATCTGGAGGCTTCTTCCCTCACATGCCTGGGGTCTGGGCTGGAATGACTCAGTGACTGGGCACAGCAGAACTGCTGACCAGAGGACCTACACATTGCCTCTCCCTGTGGCTTGGGCTCCTCACATTGTGATGGCTGGGTTCTGAGAGAGAAAGTCCCAAGTCCCATGGATGGTGCAAGTGTTCCTGGAGAGCTAGGGCAAGCTGCATGGCCTTTTATAACTTACCCTCAGAAATCACAGAGCATCATTTTCACCTCTGTCTTGTGATCAAAGCAGCTGTAAGCCTGCCTAGACTCAAGGTAAGGAGTTTTAGAGTAGCCCTCTCTTGGTGGGAGTAGTGGCAAAGAATTTGAAGCCTTTAAACAAACAAACCAGCACAGCGTGCCCACTCCCTGAACTTGCAGTTGAAATCTTGGCTATACATTTGCTAGCTATGTCACCTTGAACAAAAGCCTCAACTGCTCTGACCTCTGCTTTTCTCATCTCCCAAACAATAGGTGCCATCTTGTCAATTTGGGTAGGAACTCAATGAGATAAAGAAATCTCTAGAACAAAATGTCTTCACTATTGCTTGAGCCTACATCTGAAGAATGCTTGGGGACTACCATGCCTAAAGTCAGGGCTATTTTTCTCAGGTGTGGAATCAGAGATTAAGCTGAAAGATGTATTGTGCTTTTGACAAACACACATCTATTAAATACCTACTACATTATAGGGATGTCCTCCTGGCCAAGGACATTCCTCATACAAGGGTTAGACTTGCATCCAAATATATGAGACATGATATTTCAGGCAGTTATGGACACAGATATTTTCTGAGTATCTTCTCTTTCCTCCAATCATAAATACTGTCCAGAAATGAACTTTAGAAATTTTGGGGCATACTTGAACTTTTCTTTCTGTAGCTTTTGCAGGTATTTTATTTTTCCATTCTTGCATCTTTAAAACATCCGGTTGATTAAGTTGTAATTCTCTGGAAAAATGAGAAACTGACTGTGCTTAGATGAAGTCCTCTCTTGAAGATGTTTATCTCAGAGCAAAAAACAGTGGTTCCTGGAGACTGTGTTATTCCAGTGACATGGTGGAACAGTTTCAATTAATCCATGAAACGGATGAGCCATCTGAGGAGGCTGTCAGGAGAGGCTGATATGACAGATAGCAGTTTGTGCTGCAATACCACACACTCTTTGCTCCAGGAGCAGCACAGATCATGGGTAATATTACTGTACTAAAGATTACTGAGAGGAAGAGCTACAGTGGATGAAGGAAAAGTCTCAGGACTCAACAAGCAACATTGCCGAAGCCAATAAAAGTGGAAGATTGCAGGCAGGCTTTCTGTCCATGGGGTGGTTGTGTTCTTTTCAGTCTATGGGCTCAGTGTGCCATATTGTAGATCACATCCTTCTAGCAAAGTACATTTACATACACGAAAAAAGAAAACTTAGTAACAGAACGTTTAGAAATAGAATATTTTGATCATGAGATACTAAAGTAGTTCTTAGAAAACTCAGCAGTGGCCACAGGACTGGAAAAGGTTAGTTTTCATTCCAATTCCAAAGAAAGGCAAAGCCAAAGAATGCTCAAATTATTGCACAATTGCATTCATCTCACACACTAGCAAAGTAATGCTCAAAATTCTCCAAGCCAGGCTTCAACAGTACAAGAACTGTGAACTTCCAGATGTTCAAGCTGGATTTAGAAGAGGCAGAGGAACCAGAGATCACATTGTCAGCATCTGTTAGATCATGGAAAAAGCAAGAGAGTTCCAGAAAAACATCTATTTCTGCTTTATTGACTATGCCAAAGCCTTTTACTGTGTGGATCACAACAAACTGTAGAAAATTCTGAAAGAGATGGGAATATCAGACCATCTGACCTGCCTCCTGAGAAATCTGTATGCAGGTCAAGAAGCAACAGTTAGAACTGGACACAGAACAACAGACTGGTTCCAAATAGGGGAAAGTGTGTGTCAAGGCTGTATATTGTCACCCTGCTTATTTAACTTATATGCAGAGTACATCATGCGAAATGCTGGGTTGGATGAAGCACAAGCTGGAATCAAGGTTTCCGGGAGACACATCAATAACTTCAGATACACAGATGACACTACCCTTACGGCAGAAAGTGAAGAACTAAAAAGCCTCTTGATGAAAGTGAAAGAGGAGAGTAAGTTGGCTTAAAACTCAACATTCAGAAAACTAAGATCATGGCATCAGGTCCCATCACTTCATGCAAATAGATGGGGAAACAATGGAAATAGTGACAGACTTTATTTTGGGAGGCTCCAAAATCACTGCAGATGGTGACTGCAGCCATGAAATTAAAAGATGTTTGCTCCTTGGAAGAAAAGTTATGACCAACCTAGACAGCATATTAAAAAGCAGAGACATTACTTTGCTAACAAAGGTCTGTGTACTCAAAGCTATGGTTTTTCCAGAAGTCATGTATGTTAGTGGAGTTGGACTATAAAGGAAGCTGACTGGTGTAAAGTGGTACCTCATTGTGGTTTTGATTTGCATTTCTGTGATAACGAGGGATGTTGAGCATCTTTTCATGTGTTTGTTAGCAATTTGTATGTCTTGAGGTACCACTTTACACCAGTCAGAATGGCTGCCATCCAAAAGTCTACAAGGAATAAATGCTGGAGAGGATGTGGAGAAAAGGGAACCCTCTTGCATTGTTGGTGGGAATGTCAACTAGTACAGCCATTATGGAGAACAGTGTGGAGATTCCTTAAAAAACTGGAAGTAGAACTTTCATATGATCCAGCAATCCCACTGCTGGGCATACACACCGATGAAACCAGAATTGAAAGAGACACATGTACCCCAATGTTCATCGCTGCATTGTTTACAATAGCCAGGACATGGAAACAACCTAGATGTCCATGAACAGACGAATGGATAAGAAAGCTGTGGTACATATACACAATGGAATATTACTCAGCCATTAAAAAGAACACATTTGAATCCGTTCTACTGAGGTGGACATAATTAGAGCCTATTATACAGAGTGAAGTAGGCCAGAAGGAAAAACAACAATACAGTATACTAATGCATATATATGGAATTTAGAAAGATAGGAACAATAACCCTGTATGGGAAACAGCAAAAGAGATGCATATGTATAGAACAGTCTTTTGGACTCTATGGGAGAGGGCAAGGGTGGGATAATATGGGAGAATGGAACTGAAACATGTGAATTATCATATGTGAAATGAATCGCCAGCCCAGGATTGATACATGATACAGGGTGCTCAGGGCTGGTGCACTGGAATGATCCAGAGGGATGGAATTGGGAGGGAGGTGGGAGGGGGGTTCTGGAAGGGGAACATATGTATACTCACAGTGGATTCATGTCAATGTATGGCAAAATAACACAATAATGTAAAGAAAATAAATAAATAAATATCTTTTTTTAAAAAAGAAAAGAAAGCTGAGTGCCAAAGAATTGATACTTTTGAACTGTGGTGTTGGAGAAGACTCTTGAGAGTTCCTTGGACTGCAAAGAGATCCAACCAGTCCATCCTAAAGGAAATCAGTCCTGAATATTCATTGGAAGGGCTGAAGCTGAAGCTGAAACTCCAATACTTTGGCCACCTGATATGAAGAACTGACTCATTTGAAAAGACCCTGATGCTGGGAAAGATTGAAGGTGGGAGGAGAAAGGGATGACAGGATGAAATGGTTGGATGGCATCACCATCCTGATGGACATGAGTTTGAGTAGGCTCTGGGAGTTGGTGATAGACAGGGAAGCCTGGTGTGCTGCAGTCCATGGGGTCACAAAGAGTTGGCCAAGACCGAGGGACTGAACTGAACTGAACTGAAATAAAAATGTAATGTGTTATAACCAAATGCAATTGGTGCTCTTGTGCCCCAAACCCCATTCCCTTTATCCTCTGTGATTCAGTGGTAGTTGTGGTGCCATTTCCTATGGGTTCTAGAGGGTTCTCGTGAGTTACTGCTGCATCTTGCTTAGCTGGTACATATGGAAGCCTGAGAGTATGGCACAGAGAGGGCATGGGAAGGAACATCACTGCATACTCCTTTGAAGCAGAGGCAGACAGGCGTGGGCAAGAAATGTTGCCTGAATGATGAAGGAAGAATTACAAGGCACATGCTACACTGCTTCCCAGTGGGGTATGGGCAGGAATGAGCCCCAGTTGCCTACAGCAGTAATCGGTTCATTAATATACCCTTCTCTGGCTTCCTTCCTTCTCTGCCTTACCCTGCCTGCTCCTTCTTTCCTGATCCCTGAGATCACCTTCCAAGTGAGTCACCTGCATCCACATCTTCATTTCATACTCTGCTTTAAGGGAAGTCCAACTTAAAACATCAAGAGTCCTGGCTGAGTTGAACCTGAAATTCAGATAAGCCCCGAGGAAGGAGTCCCTCAATTTCAACTCTAGTATCTATTGCTTGTACTAATTGTCATGGGAGCTGAAGATCCTCCTGAATAGTGTCCTCAAGGTGGTAAGGACTTACAAAGACACTTTCTGATGGACTAAGGTAAGGATTAGGGCTTCTGAGAGAGAATTCACGTTAAAGGGAAAAGGAGTCTGCTGCAATTCATTCATTTATCTAAAAGACTGTTATTGAGAGTCTACTATGTTCTAGGTATGGGCTTCCCAGGTAATGCTAGTGGTAAAGAACCCTCCTGCCAATGCAGGAGACTTAAGAGATGCAGGTTCAGTCACTGGGTTGGGAAGATCTCCTGGAGGAGGGATGGCAGCCCATTCCAGTATTCTTGCCTGGAGAATTCTGTAGACAGAGGAACCTGGTGAGCTACAGTCCATGGGGTTGCAAAGGGTTGGACATGACTGAAGTGACTCAGCATGAAGCATGCATGTTCCAGGTACAGTTCTGTATGCTAGGGATCCATCAACCAATGAAAGCATGAGAAATACTTGTACTCATGCGTTTATATTCCAGTGAAAGAAGATAGAGAATAAACAATTAAAATACAAAGAAGTAAATTTCAGATTAATTTTGCAGAAGTTAATGGCTGGGGTAGAGTAAGTAAGGGAGATTGGCAGGACAGGGAAAAGAGCCTTGAAGTTAACATGAGTGGGATGGTGTCTTAGTCTGCTGGGCTGCCATAACACAATACCACAGACTGGGTGGCTTAAGCAACAGAAGTAATTTCTTCACAGTTCTGGAAGCCAAAAGGCCATGATCAAGCTGCTGGAAAATTTGGTTTCTGGTGAAAACTCTCATCCTGACTTGTCAATGGCTGTTTCTTTTTTTTTTTTTCTTTTTTTTTTTAATTATTGTTTTAGCCATACATTGTTATGATATCACCATGGGTTTACATATGCTTCCCCTCCGGGTCCCCCCTCCCTCCTCCCTCCCCCCCGGGAAATCTCGCTGCACCAGTCCCGAGCATCAATCCTGGGCTGGCGATTGATTAGACACATGACAATTAACATGCTTCAATGCCCTTGCTATGACCTCATACGACCTTTCCTCTGTGCACCTGGTGAGAGGGCAAGTTCTAATCTCTCTTCCTCTGCTTATGAGAACAATGGTCCTAACCACATTAAAGGCCCAGGATAATGGCCTCATTAAACCTTTATTGTCTCCTTATAGGCCCTACTTCCAAATAGAGTCACTTTGGGGTTGGTTAGGGCTTCAACCTATGAATTTAGAGGGTACAATTCTGTCCATAACAGGTATTTTGGGAAGGCATCTTTTACAAGATGCAAAGCCGTGAAGGAAAGCAAGTTTTCATGTGACAATCTGAGGGAAGAATATTACAGGAAGAAAAAACAGTGAGTACAAATGTCCTGAGGTGAACCTGCCTGCCCTGACAGGAATGTCCAAGAAATAGTGAGGATGTCAGCGCAGCTGAAGTGGAGGTTGTCAAGGGAGTTGTGTGGGATATGAGACTGAAGACAGAAAAGAAAGGTGGGTCAGATCACAAAGGACCTTTTAGGGCATTGTATGAATGCTGCCTTCCACACTGGAAGACATGGAGAGCCACACTCAGCAAGAAGGGCTAAAGTCTGGATGAGGAGCAGTGGTTTCACGTATAGATGGTGGTCCTGATCCAGGTATGCTTATCGTCTTCCTTTGAATGAATGAAGACTACACTAGGAAGAACAAGGCACTAGGATTGTTAGCCAAAACAAAAACTGTCACTAACCTATATAATTTGTTGGGGCTCAAGTAACCTGTGTGTGTGTATTCAGTTTTGTTCAACTCTTTGCGACCCCA
This sequence comes from Antilocapra americana, assembly GCA_007570785.1. Classification (NCBI taxonomy): domain Eukaryota; kingdom Metazoa; phylum Chordata; class Mammalia; order Artiodactyla; family Antilocapridae; genus Antilocapra; species Antilocapra americana. Next base: position 538,394 of record ML660672.1, on the reverse strand, counting down.
TGGACTGTAGTCCGCCAGGCTCCTCTGTCCATGGGATTCCCAGGCAAAAATATTGGAGTGGGTAGCCATTTCCTCCTCCAGGAAATCTTCCCAACCCAAGGATCAAACCTACATCTCTAGTGTCTTCTGTATTGGCAGGTGGATTCTTTACCACTGTGCCACTTGGAAAGCCCCAGCCTGTCTGTGGCTACCATATAACAGAGCAAAAATCATAGGAAGAGAAGCAATCCCTTGCCTCACCCCAGGGAAGACTGGACGTGTCATTAGGGACTGCAGCCAATGCTGAGACTGCTCAGTAAGGGGAGGCTCAGTGCTGGCAGATGACCAGCCCAGAAAAACACAAGGGTCTTGTTGCAGAAAGAATTGGACGGCGCAGGGGAAAAAGAAAGAAGAGTCAAGAAACAGACTGCTTTGTATGCAGGAATTGTAGTACTATATGAGAAAAGCAGCATCTCAAATTTGTAGTGAAAGAAGAAATAATTTAACAAATAATGCTAAGACACTTGGTTAATGATGTGGAAAAAAATTATTTGGAGCTCTATATAAATCTAGATAGATTAAATATTTGAGCATTTGAAATAAAAACTATTGTTGGAGAAACTGCAGGTACATGTCTTAGGTTGGGAAGGACTTCCCAAGCATACTTTGGTAGAAGAAATTAAAAAGAAAAAGACTGAAATTTTTGATCATAAAGAGGTTTAGAGTTTCTATGTGGAAAAAGCACCATAAAGACAGATGTAAACCTGGGGAAATATATTTGTAATATTCATGACAGAGCAAAGATTAATACCCTTAGCATTTAAAAAGTTATTATAAATCTATTAAATAATAAAAACAAATAAAAACTGGATTAAGTTTGTGAATAGTAAAGTTACTAATGAAGAGACACATGAAACATTAAAAATGTGAAAAATCAATGCAAATTAAAATAATAATGAGAGATCCTTTGTCAGTTTAGCAATAAAAAGACTACAGACACATAGTCTTGGCTAAGATGTTGGAAAGCAGTAACTTTTTAAAATATTGCTGATTGTTACTGATAGATTTATTCTGCTGAGAAATTTGGCAATATGCATCATATCCATGTATATATTATTTATTGTCTGTAAGTTACCGTCTGATTATAATTGCTGTCACAGATTTTCCTTGTTGCTTTGATGGATGTAATAGAATCGGTAAACTAATGGAAGGAATAGTTGGTCACATTTTGGAGGCTTATCTTTTAGAGGCTTGTGGTTCAATACCCTTTCAATAAGACCACTTCAACATTTGACACAGTAGTTTGCATATAATATATGTGCTAAGTCGTTTCAGTTGTGTCTGACTTTTTGCGACTCTATGGACTATAGCCTGCCAGGCTTCTCTGTCCATGGGATTTCCCAGGCAAGAGTACTAGAGTGGGTTGCCATTTTCTTCTTCAGGGGATCTTCCCGACCCAAGCATCAAACCCACATCTCTTATGTCTCCTGCATTGGTGGGCGGGCTCTTTACTGCTAGCAACACCTGGAAAGCTGTATTAATAAGTGATCAGTAATTGTTTGTTAGTTCATTGTCTCTATAAGACAGGACCATACTCGAATCTTCTCAGACAACCAGTACTCACCTTGCTTTCAAAATAAGATATATATTTTTCTTATTATAAAAGGAATGCATTGCTATTGTTGAAAGTTTGAGAAATAAATAGAAAACTACAGGAGAAAATAACAATAACTCATATCATGCATGCTTAGTTGCTCAGTCATATCTGACTGTTTGAAACCCCATGGACTGTAACCCACCAGGCTCCTCTGTCCATGGGATTCTCCAGGCAAGAATACTGGAGTGGGTTGCCATTTCCTTCTCCAGGGGATCTTCCAGACCCAGGGATTGAACCTGGGTCTCCTACATTGCAGGCAGATTCTTTACCATCTGAGCTACCAGGGAAGCCCCAATAACTCATTAACACTCTCAGAAATAATGCCTATTAAGTTTTGGTGATATACTTCATTTTAATCTTTGTTACTTGTCTCTCGCAATCACAAACTGAGAAAGTTCATACTATGAATTTAGGTCTATATCCACAGTTTTTTGACATTAGGGACTAGGTTCCATGAAATAATACTCCATCACATAGATACACTTAACATTTTTAAAATATATTATTCTATTGTTAAATAGGAATTTGCCTAGATTTAAAAATTATGGGTAACAAACATCTTTGGTCATGCATTTTGTTCACATTTTAAACCTTTCTGTAAGATAAAACTCTATAAGGAAAATAAACGACTCAATCAAAAAGTGGGCCAAAGAACTAAACAGACATTTCTCCAAAGAAGAAATAAAAATGGCTAACAAACACATGAAAAGATGCTCAACATCACTCATTATCAGAGAAATGCAAATCAAAACCACAATGAGGTACCACTTTACACCAGTCAGAATGGCTGCCATCCAAAAATCTACAAGCAATAAATGCTGGAGAGGATGTGGAGAAAAGGGAACCCTTTTACACTGTTGGTGGGAATGCAAACTAGTACAGCCACTATGGAAAACAGTGTGGAGATTCCTTAAAAAACTGCAAATAGACCTGCCATATGACCCAGCAACTCCACTGCTGGGCATACACACCGAGGAAACCAGAATTGAAAGAGACACGTGTACCCCAATGTTCATCGCCGCATTGTTTACAATAGCCAGGACATGGAAGCAACCTAGATGCCCATCAACTGACGAATGGATAAGAAAGCTGTGGTACATATACACAATGGAATATTACTCAGCATTAAAAAAAATTCATTTGAATCGGTTCTACTCAGGTGGATGGAACTGGAGCCTATTATCCAGAGTGAAGTAAGCCAGAAGGAAAAACAACAATACAGTATACTAACACATATAGATGGAATTTAGAAAGATGGTAACGAGAATTCTGCATGTGAGACAGCAAAAGAAATGCAGATGTATAGAACAGACTCGTGGACTCTGTGGAAGAGGGCAAGGGTGGGATGATATGGGAGAATGGCATTGAAACATGTTAATTATCATATGTGAAATCAATTGCCAGCCCAGGGCTGATGCTCGGGGCTGGTGCACCGAGATGTCCCAGGGGGAGGGAATCGGGAGGGAGGAGGGAGGGGGGTTCTGGAGGGGGAGCATATGTAAACCCATGGCGGTTTCATGTCAATGTATGGCAAAGCCAACACAATAAAGTAAAGAAAATTAAAAAAAAAAAAAAAGAATTCTCCAGGCCAGGAAAAAAAAACTCTATAAGGAGAATTACTTGGTCAAAGGATTTAAATATTGTATTTAAGAACTTGATGAATATGGCAACATCATTTCCTAGTTTGTATCCTTTTACACTCTGAGAATTATGGTATTTGGCTGACTGTTCCTTCATTAGTAATCAGTGTCTTTTTTTTTCTTTTAATTCTTTGCTAATTTGGTAGATAAAAGTGGAAACTTACTGCATCAGTTACCTATTGGTATGTAACTGCTGCTGCTGCTAAGTCGCTTCAGTCATGTCCAACTCTGTGCGACTCCAAAGATGGCAGCCCACCAGGCTCCCCTGTCCCTGGGATTATCCAGGCAAGAACACTGGAGTGGGTTGCCATCCTTCTCCAATGCATGAAAGTGAAAAGTTAAATTGAAGTTGCTCAGTCGTGTCCGGCTCTTTGTGACCCCATGGACTTCAGCCTACCAGGCTCCTCCGTCCATGGGATTTTCCAGGCAAGAATACTGGAGTGGGGTGCCATTGCCTTCTCCGTTGGTATGTAACAAAAAACCCCAAAGTTTAGTAAGCCTAAACAATGACTTGGTATTTCTTATGATAATATGGGCTGGCAAGTCAGGGCTCTGTGGTTCTTCTCCTGGTCTTAGGTCATTGATGCATCTGTAGTCCTGTGACAGCTTGCTGGAGCTGAAGGGGCTCAGATGGCCTCACTCAAATGTCTGGAAGTGATTTCCAGCTGTTTCCTATTATCTTTTTTTCTTCCCATCATGGTCTCTTATTTTGAAATATATGTTAGATTGAGCTTCTTCACAGTCTCAGGGTTCCATTATGGTGGCAAGATTGAAAAGGGAGGCCCCACAAGGCCTAAGCTCCAGGACAAGAACAAAGTAATTTCTACCCCATTCTTTTGGTCAAAGTAGGTCATAACGCTATCCCAGCTTCAAGGGGTAGGGCAATAGACTGCATTTCTTTATGAAAGGAGTATCAAAGTCACACAGCAAAGGAGCATAGACTCAGAGAGGTGTGATTCACTGGGGACCATTACTATCACTTTTTATCATTTGTTATTCAATTTGATTATTTTCAATTGTGAATAAGGTTATTTCCTAGCTATTTGCATTTCTTTTTCACATTGTCTTTTGGCCATTTTTATATCATGTTTTAGGATTATCTTACCAATTTTCAAGAACTCACGTATTATGGATATTAATTTTAGTTTATCATGTTTGCAGATACATTTCTTAATTTGTTGATTTACTTCTCATGTTGTGTATATATTTTTCTTTGTTATTTAAAAAATACTTTTAAATTTAAGAAATCACTAAAAAATCAGATACTTGCTTTTATGCAGTTTGATCATGTTTAATTGTTTAATCTATTAAAGTTCATTTTGGTGTATAATACGGTAATAACTTAATATGATTTTCTTTTATAGCTGTCAATTTCTACTCTATACTTTTAATGGAAAAATTCATTCTTTCCCAACTGATTTGTAATATCTACTCAGCCCTATAGTAAATACTCATGGATTCCAGAGTTTTGTTCTGTTTATTTGCTGTATTTCTGTTTTATTGCTCTCTCTGTAAATATTTTCCCAATAACTCATTATTTCAACTATTTGAGATTTATAAATAGCTTTAATATCTAGAAGAGAATGTCACTTCTCTTCAAAAGTTTTCTTGGTTACTTTTCACCTGTTTATTCTTTCAGATAAATTTCAGAAATATACTGTTAAATTTAATCTATCATCCTGAGATTATGATCAGGACTGCATTACCCCTCCTTTGGGAAGAATGGTGATTTTTATAAGATTAAGTCTGCCCAATCAGGGACATTGTATCCAAGTCTTTTTTCTCTTAATAAGAGAATATATATATGTGTATATACCAAACATCTCTTATTACTCCTAGGGTATGTTTTTAGGCTGTGTTTTTGCATTTTCATTATATTTCTGCTTATTACATAAAGTATTGATTTTTTTGTAATTATTCTGTATCCAGCCGTTTTTGAATGTTTGTATTAATTCTAATAGTTTTCCTATTGATTCTCTTGCCTTAACTGGTGTGCAATTTTAGTGTCTGCAAATAATAAAAAATAATAAAAATTCTTTCTTTTGCTTGCCAAGTCTTTTTTTAATTTTAACATCATATTGCATTGGCCAGAGATTCCAAAACAATATTAGATAGAATTGGTCTGGTTTTACAAGCAATAGCAAAGAGGTTTTATAACCAGAAACTCATTCCAATGTTTCAAATTTTATGCTATAATATGTAATATGTATGTAATGTGTATTACATCTGTTTTGCCATTCCCAAGTTTGACTATGTCATTTACTACTGTTTGTTTCTTTTTTAAATTATTCCTTGGACCGTGTGGTAAGGAATTTCACAGATTCTTTGTGAAAAAGCTCCAGAGTCACATAACAAGAATTAGTAATCACTTCTTTGTTTTCTCTTCTTTCCTTTTCCTTTCACTTCTCTGTTTCTTGTTTATTAAAACTTCTCAGATTCGTGATCTTCCCTGGGTCATTTCCAAATTTTCCATGTGTTTGTTTAACTACGAAGGGTGGCAATGGAAACCCTCTTCTGGAAAGGAGTTAAATCTTGTGGTTAATTGGAAAGATTAGTTCACAGTTCTTACCAGTCATAATTTCAATGCTTTGCTTGCTTTCTAGTGTGCACTGCTCAGCCTTTTATTTGTTATGGAAATTAGGTCTTTATCTGACATTAAGTCACATCTGGTTCAACTGACATTTACTTCCCAATGGCAAATAGGCTCATTACCAAAAAGCCCTCCCTAATCCTACCATCTCTCTTCTGCCCCACTTCTCCATTACTCTTTACAGAAAAACTTTCCAAACAGTTCACCCATGTTGTAGAATGTATCAGAATTTCATTCTTTTCATGGTCAAACAATATTTTATATAGATATATATTTATATATATTTATATATTTTATATATATCACATTGTATTTATCCATTCATCTGTTGATGAACATTTGCATACCTTACTTCTTCTTTCAGGTCTCTTCTTAAATGTCCTCTGCTTATAGAGCCTTCCCTGACTACCCTGTCTGAAAGAGTACCCTCTCAATGGCACTATCTCCTTACCCTCTCTTACTTTCTTCACAGACACATCCAATCTTGTATTATATATATGTATGTATTTATTTATTTTCAGTTCTCTATCAGTGTCTCATTCACGGGCATAAATGTTCTATGAGGACAAGGACTCAGACCAATGAGTTCACTGTGTCTCTAGCTCCTTAATCAGAGACTGACCCAGGAAGCTGCTCCATACTTATTAAATGAGTGATTGAATTTACCTGCTTGTTTTCCAGTCTCACGATCCATCTTTTTCAATTCATTCTGAGGAGAAAATGCATTTCCAGTCTCCTATCTTTGGGGGAAGTTTTCTACAACTGGCGGCTCTTTATCCATTGGCAGGCATTTGATTTTGAAAGACTTTTGATGTATCCATTAAACTTTTGAAAAAATACTACATTTGAGCTGCAGAATCTCTCTGGTCTTTGATTTTTGTTTTAGTTTCTGTTTTACATAGTTTTACTTGTGCTTCTTTATTAATCTCAGGCTAGACGATAGCTTTGTGTTTTCTACATTCCAAATTAAAATTATTTTTAAAGTCTCCACTAGAAATATATTTACAAAAATAAAACTTTATAGAAATTGCTTACATAAGACTGTACTAGTGTTGGTCAAGTTACCTCAGCCCCTATTAGAGCATAAGCTTTCTCTTACCTAAAGACTCCTAGGAAAGAATGTATATATTTACATCCTACTTCATTCTATAAAAAGATTTGTGGTAGAGTATACTAACAATTAGAGCAAATTAGTAAATTGGGGTAAGGCAAAAATAAGGTTCTAAAAAGCAAAGTAAATATTTGCCAACAGTCATTACATTAAAATGTGAAATAAGAGGAGGTTGCAACAGGAAGTTTTTTTGGAATTGAAAAAGTGCCATATGAGTGTTTCAATTGCAGAAGAACAATGATGGAAATGAATTTATTTGTGCTCTTACAGGTTAAGCCACAATTCGAGTAGAGTAGTTTTCTTAATTGCTTGAGAAATATTTGAATTTTCAATGGATTTTTAGGTATTTTTACTTATTTTATTTAGATCAATTGATAATATTTTTATTATCCTTCTGAGAGTTAGCATTCTAGGTATTCTGAATGTTACCTCTGGACTTGGTATTGCTTTATTGTTCTGTACCAACATTTGCAATTCTGTTGTATGTCTCTACTGAGTGCTAGCTTTGGGCCTAATTTTTTTTTGCTATTGCTGTATTTATGGATTGAGGTAACATAGAAAGCAAAAGATAATTCAATGAACAAACCATAATGTCAAGAGTCTTTGCAGTGCATTCAGTTCAACCATCATTTGTCAGATATTTGCTGAATGAGTCATGAACTCAAGTGTGTCTACAGACCAAGCAGATAAATTAGCAAAGCAAGCCAGGTGTATGGAAAATCAATTACCAGAAATGTAATCAAGCTTTCTTTGTTTTTACTGAAATATAGTGTAAAGAGATAACATAATAAACACAGATATGCTAATGGTGATCATATTTTACTATATACAGGGGGAATGCAAATTGAAAATAGAGATAAATAACTATTAATTGTTTTCTTTCATGTTTCATTTCTCTTTTTGATTTGGAACTGGAAAGCAGACACCTTAACTTCCATGAAAACATGAAGTGTCAGGTCTTATATTTCACATTGTGAGGTGCAGGGTAAAATTAAGCCTTGAATCCTCTAATTTTGATTCTTAATTAAATCCAGCCTCATAACAGAAAAAAGCTCTTCATAAAGTGATAGTTCATTTGAAGGTGGATAGAATCCTCACACAGTGTTTTTATATTTAGGATAAATAAATGTCATTACTTCACTTTTAGTATTATATTGCTCTGCAGTTCAATAACTTTTATTTGGAGCTTCCAGTTCACACTATCAGTGCTAGCTGGGGAAGATGAACTGAACAAAGCTAGCTTATTTTCATAAAGTTTCAGTTTAATAAAATTTATTTGGAATTTGGGATTTAATTTCACACTTTTGGGAATGTTACTCTGGCTATGGCTGTCACTTCTTTTAATAAAGGCAAGTAGGTGAGATTTTTCTCTGACAAATGAAACTCCTAAATATTCATTTTTTGGGGGTTAGTGAACAAAACAAATTATTCCATTTGATAATGTTCTTGATCAGAAATATTCAAAATATTTAGAAGGGTCATAATGTCAAGTCTTTGATCCAACTTTTGCTGCTAAGTTGAGACAGGTATTTTTCCTTGGGTAACATGATATCATTTAAATAAATAATTCAACACCCATTTATGATTTTTTTTAAAAAATTTCTTTACTTTATTGTGTTGGTTTGGCCATACAATGACATGAAACCGCCATGGGTTTACATATGCTCCCCCTCCAGA
>ML660672.1:468017-529640 GCA_007570785.1 Antilocapra americana | reverse complement strand
ACCCTTGCCCTCTTCCACAGAGTCCACGAGTCTGTTCTATACATCTGTATTTCTTTTGCTGTCTCACATGCAGAATTCTCGTTACCATCTTTCTAAATTCCATCTATATGCGTTAGTATACTGTATTGTTGTTTTTCCTTCTGGCCTACTTCACTCTGGATAATAGGCTCCAGTTCCGTCCACCTGAGTAGAACCGATTCAAATGAATTTTTTTTAATGCTGAGTAATATTCCATTGTGTATATGTACCACAGCTTTCTTATCCATTCGTCAGTTGATGGGCATCTAGGTTGCTTCCATGTCCTGGCTATTGTAAACAATGCGGCGATGAACATTGGGGTACACGTGTCTCTTTCAATTCTGGTTTCCTCGGTGTGTATGCCCAGCAGTGGGATTGCTGGGTCATATGGCAGGTCTATTTGCAGTTTTTTAAGGAATCTCCACACTGTTTTCCATAGTGGCTGTACTAGTTTGCATTCCCACCAACGGTGTAAGAGGGTTCCCTTTTCTCCACAAAAATAAACTCAAAATGGATCAAAGATCTAATCATAAGACCAGAAACTATAAAAATCCTAGAGGATAACATAGGCAAAACACTCTCCAACATAAACTAAAGCAGGATCCTCTATGACCCACCTCCCAGAATATCAGAAATAAAAGCACGAATAAACAAATGGGACCTAATTAAAATTAAAAGCTTCTGCACAACAAAGGAAACTATAAGCAAGGTGAAAAGACAGCCTTCAGAATGGGAGAAAATAATAGCCAATGAAGCAACGGACAAACAATCTCAAAAATATACAAGCAACTCCTGCAGCTCCATGCTAGAAAAATAAACGACTCAATCAAAAAGTGGGCCAAAGAACTAAACAGACATTTCTCCAAAGAAGACATAAAAATGGCTAACAAACACATGAAAAGATGCTCAACATCACTCATTATCAGAGAAATGCAAATCAAAACCACAATGAGGTACCACTTTACACCAGTCAGAATGGCTGCCATCCAAAAGTCTACAAGCAATAAATGCTGGAGAGGATGTGGAGAAAAGGGAACCTTCTTACATTTATGATTTTTAAAAAATCTCAGGAAACTAGGAAACTATTGAAGCAATACTAGACTTCTTTCCCCCACAGTCCCCTAATAACAGTCACATGATGTGGTGTTGGTGACATTATTACATACTAATGATGCATCATCCGTCCTGCTGTCCATGACTCTTTCAGATGCTGTAACTGTGCTCTGTTGATGATGATAACAAATGCAAGTCATACTCAGAGAGTGCAGGAAAATGTGAACAAGTCATTTCCTAGTCATATTAAATTTACCACCCAGAATTTTATAGTGCAAAGGGAGAAGAGCATATCAACTAACCACGTCTTCTCTTGAACCTTTCAGGCCATATCCACTGCACTCCTAGAATTCAACCTCTCTCAAGTTGAGGATACCCCTGCAGTACAATCACAGCCAACAGCTGGAAGGAGAGTGCAGGATAATCGAGGGCTAAGTGACAAGAAGTATCCCATTTGCACAAGGAATGTCTGTCCCTAGACCCATGTGTTCCAAACTAGGAGGTAACACAGAGTTACCACATTGATCAGAGGGAAGAGAGGACACAGATGTAGTGTTGGCATTGTGGAGTGAAGGTCTCAGAAGCCCTTGAGGCCATAGTCATGGCCTTCCTTTGAGGGCCACCAACACCTTTGGAGGCTACAGAGGTAAGGGATCACCTTGTGTGCCAGTAGGGGGACCACATGGTAATGGGTGCCTGCTGTCAACCCATTCACCCTCAGGTGCTATAGACTGGAAGCAGCATTGCCAAAGGGTTGGTGGTGGATGCTTGGTAGATTAGAGATACTTGTGTGATATGAGTGAGAGCCACTCCAAATCAGGGAGTCAGCACCAATCCTGTGCACTTTCATGGTAGAAATACTACACTGCCTATCTATGGGATCATTTTCCTTACTAGGCTGCTCTCCTGGGACTGGGACCTCAAGACCAGTCTGCAGATCTGATTTCCAGAGCTGTTTGGGGCATCTTGTTGACATCATGCAAAGGGGTAGGATAGTGAATCAAAAAGCAACTGGAGAGGACAAATGACAATCGGGCAAAGTGCATATTGCCTGGGAAGCCCTGCTACGTGGGCCAGTACCAGTGTGAGGGGAATTTAGAAGATTCCCAGTAAGGCAGTCCTAAGGCCCAGAGCCTCTTATATTTAAAACATTAAAAAAAATCCCCAAATGTAAATGATTTGGTGTCAGGCAATTAAATTAACATGTAACTATTTCATAGCAACATTGCTGACTTTATTCACATTCAAGATAAATCCTACTGAAATTGCACTCCTTTTCTGGTCTATTCAATGTTTCATCACAAAGTATGTTGGTTCAGAGTACAGGTCTTAAACTAGAAAGGTTAGATGGAAACCCAAGCTCTTCTACCTACTGGCTCTGTGACTTTGGATAAGCTAGTCAACCTGTGTTCCAGGTTCCTCATCAATACTAGTACCTATCTCATAAAGTTGTACTGAGTATTAAATGTGTGAATGTATGGAAATACCTAAAATCCTGACAGTTGTATGATATGCACTCTGTAAATATATGTTATTACTGTCATATGCCAGAGATTCTCTACAGAGGTGAGTTTGACCTTCAGGGACATTTCACAACATTTTCAGATACTTTTGCTTGTGTGTGTGTAGGCATGCAGGGGTGCCACTGGAACCTAATGGGTAGAGGTCAGAGATGCTGCTAGACATTCTAGGATGCACAGGACAGTCCCACAGTGAAGAATTATTTGGCCCCAAATGTCATCAATGCCAAGGTTAAGAAACCCTATTTTTTACTATTGACGGTTCTTACTATGGTCTGTTTCATAATGGTGTCTTCAGTTCCATACTGTTAACATAGGTATACTTTCTTTGCAAAATAACAGTGAAATACACACTCTCTCATTTATCTTAAAATAGATTACCCTCTTAAGCTATCTAGAGATAGTGGATACAAGAATTATTTACTGATCCTTCCTCTATTACAAGTGCAACAGAGCAAGTAGAGTAACAATTGCAAACCAACAACTGGATTCAGTGACTGAGAGAAAATAGAGAGTGATAAGGTAACAGGGTGTCAGAGAGCTGGCCTTGGATCCCCGAAGCACTCAAGTCTAGAAAGAAACCACTTTCTTTCTTTCTTTCCTTCCCCCACCCTCTTACATAAAAGATGGCACACGGTCAGTTATTGTTTGAGTGGTGGGAGGTGGTGGAAGGAAAAGGTGAACTAATGGACAAAAACTCCATCAGTTGATATTTCAAGTATGTTTACTCTGTTCCATGCAATTGCCAAAAAAAAAGTCATGAGAGTGAATCATAACAGCAACCAAAAACGTTTATGTGTTTCAAAAGGCTGGGCATGTTTCTGGAAGTATTTTGATACTAAACGAAGTATCCTTAGAGGGCAGAGGGTTCCCTATGTCCTCCATGCTCAAAGTGTGGTACGCAGGCCAGCAGCATCAGCCAGAGCTTGTTAGAAAGGTGAAACCTTGGCCCCACTCTGGACCTGCTAAGCCAGAATCTGGATTTTAACAAACTCTCTGGGTAATATATTGGGTTGGCAAAAAAGTTTGTTTGAGTTTGTTCATGTTTTTCCCCAACATTGTATGAAACACTGAATGAACTTTTGGGCCAACTCAATATATGGACATGAAAATTTGAGAAGTGCTGGAATGTTCTCTCTGTCCCTGGCACATAGGGTATGCAGTTCAGCTTTTAATTCAGTATTGGGCCTATTAATACACTAAAGGTGAGAGGGTGAAGCATTTTTAAGCAATGAGAAAGTGATTTCCCCTTCCATTAAGTAATTCACATAACTTTGAGCTTATTTATAGATTCTCAAATGATCTGATTTTATAAGATATGATCTTTTTATTAAACTGATGTTATGGTTAATGATTTGTGTCTTATTTGCAATTTAAAAGCTATGAATGAAGAGTATCGACCCTCTGAAAAGGTAACAAAGTGTGTTCTGCCATCTTTATATTATAACTTGCAGACAGGAGAACCACACTTGCAATCCAGCTATGGCATTCTCTATTTCTGATCTCTACAGTGTGTATTTATTTGCATACATCTAGATACGATAGCTAATCTCCTACACACTTAGTTGACTGTCAGAGGCTGAAAATGAAAGAGAAGTTACAACCAAATTGAAGAAAAGGACACATTGCTTCGATTAGGCACACTTCTTTACTAAATAAATGGGACTTGTAGACCAGGAGACTGAAAATTGTGGGCCCATCAAAAACCCCAGTGTGAGCAACAGAATGGGCACTGCCTTTACAGGTCTAGGGGCCATTTGAGTCATCACCAGATGCCTGCTTCTGATTTTCATTGCTTTAATTTTTAACCCTGTCCCAATCCCAGGAAAGGAGAAAAGAGTGGGTATCTCATTCTCTGGAAAGGGGGCTAAAGGATGGGGTATGCAAATGATACAAAGCTCTGTGAGCTACATACTCATAATCGATGGCCAAATCTACCATTGCCGTCACTTTCTCCCTTATAGCTCCCAGTAAGTTTCCCTTGCCTTTTACTCATGTTACCTTCTGAAACTACAGCAGATCCCAGAGACCATGCTATAGCTGTAAAACCTGAGGCAGATAGAGAACTCTGCCTTTCTAGCCAGAAAACAAAGACATTCCTTTGCCCTTCCATATTGGGTGATTTCCAAAGTACTGTATTCTGTGTGCCTTGGAAATGGTCGAGTGTTTTGGGCTGCAAGCCACCAGGAGAAATAAATTTGAACTTTATCTCCTGCTGGTGAAAGATAATGAGCATTTTCTTATGAAATTTTGGCCCTCTCTCTTCCCAGTAGCTCGTGCAATCTATTGTGCCAACTTTCATATACCATCATTATCATTATTAGACACAACAACATCTAAAATGCCATCAAAATAAATCTAATTTCAAATTGCTTTCCTGAAGTGAACTGAGGAGATTCTGGCATCCATAAATGCAGAAATGGATATTGCAATGGTCTGCGTGTTGTATCAGACCAAAAAATGAAATGAGGAACATATCAAGCTTGAAAGTTCATCGGAAGCTTCTAGATAATTCTGCCACTGTTTCAATTTAAGTAGTCTCTCATGAAACATTGTATCTCATTAGACTTTCAGCACTCAAGCCCCAGGATGCATTGTATTTAATTAACTCTTTTTGGCATAAAAGTTCTCAGAAGCTCTAAGCTCTGGTAGCCAAATAAAATTCCCTCAAAGGTAATCTCAGAAACCTCTAGATATAAATATGTCTTAAATGTCATTTATCTTTCAATATGCAAACTCAGACTTTGAGGGAGTTGTGGGTGAGGAGACAAAGATGTCTGCAGACATCTGTCATAAAACCAGTATGAAATTCGGTTAAGAGAGAAATTATATTTGTTGCTATTGAGTGGTTGCAAGCAAGATACATGTTCATCTTTAGATAGGATAAGGGTGTGGCTAAAGCTTATTGAAACTTTTCTGAAATAACAGAAATCTGGGATGCATATGCTCAAGTTTTGGCATGTTAACTATTCATAGGGTTTTAATTATCTATTTGCTGTGGGTTCTTTTCCTGGGCGTGTTTGGTTTGTGAAAATTTATCATGCTATGTACTTGTTATCAGAACATTTTTCTTGATGTGTGTTTCAACAAAAAGTAACAATCAAAAAATCAAACATGTAGTTTGTGAAGGTAGTCCAGCTATCTGGTGTTATGATGGCAAAGCCTTGGTGAGGGCCAGGGTAGGATAATGTTACTAGAAATGGAGAGAGGAGACATTTCAAGGCCTGATAAGGCCAACAGCCAGAGTTTCTAGAGGAAAGTTTGAGAGGCTTGAGGTGAGATGGGGATGATAACTAACAGTGGAGAGGGGAACAGTGAATCAGGATGCAGTCAAAGCCAGTTGAAACAGGAAGCCAACCCAGGAGTCGAGCATAACTGGATCACAGGACACTGAAAGAGGATTTCAGCAGGAATTAACATAAATCTGAGCAGATGAGCAAGTATGGGTGGATTTCTCCTTTCTGATACAAAAAGTGTCAGAGATCCTACCCAGGCTCTTGGATGGGACCCAATACTCATTTAGAAGGTAGAATTGTCAACTAGCCAGAAAACATTAGTCTCCCAAATAGTATGTCCTCTGAAACTCCTTCTTGTTTATCTTGGCATCCTTTCAAGCACTTCCCCCTTCTTGTTACCATTTAATTTGCCATCCCAGTCAAGGATCAGATTTTGTGGTCATTCTAACTAAGCCAGATGGCTGAATTGATCTGCCAACTTTTCCACTCAACAAACACTCATTGAGCATGTACAGTGTGCCAGGACCTGTTCTAGGTGTTGAGAAGACAATGAATGGAGCAGAGAAAATCTCTGCCCCTTGACGCTTATACCATGTTGATGATGACTAGTATACCACAGTTAAAGGATTGTTTAATTTAGTTTTATAAGCAAAGAAAAACTGCTGAGAATCATCAAAATATCACAATGGCTAAAATATCCACAAGTGTGCCCAATGGTTAACCTACACACGTATACACATAAAAAGGATACCATACAGAGGCATTTGCTGTTGTTTGGTCACTAAGTTGTGTCCGACTCTGCAACCCCTGGACCATAGCCCACCAGGCTCTTCTGTACATGGGATTTCCCAGGCAAGAATATTGAAGTGGGTTGCCATTTCCTTCTCCACATACAGAGGCATATTCCTTATTAACTGTCAGTCCAAGGAGAGTACATTTCATGAGGTTGAAAAGACCCACCGTTGAGGGTTAATGTCCTTCTCTCTTACTGGATATGAATTGGCAAGTAATTTGCTTTCCCTCCCTCTCAAGGTCCCAATTTTCTCTTTTGTGGAAAGAGAATAATTTAAGTACCTATATTCTAAAGTTGTAATGAGGGTTAATATGTTGATCTTAGTTTCTAACTCATAATAATTAGATAGATAATTATTTAATAAAAGGCAATGCATTCTGAATGCCCCAATACTTTCAAGTTTTCAACCTTTCTCAAGCCCTTCTTTATAAAGCCTTTACTCATATAAACTTTCTCAAGTTTCTCAAGCTCTCATCCCTATGTTGTGAGATGCCTAGGATCTGTTGCAGCATTTTTAAGGATTGTTGGAGGTGGGGAGACTTACAGTTACTGGGCATTTTTCTTTCTGAATTCCTACTCTATCCAAATTTTTAATTCAGATTTCCTGGGCCATGATCTTGCTTCCTGCAACTTGTCCCTTGCACTGGTACCTCTGTTTCACCTTTGTTCCCTCCATGAATCACTAACACAAGGCTGTTGGGTACAGTAGACAGTAGCTGAAGATTTGGAGATAACCAAGAGAGCCCAGAGTATTGCTTAGAACAGAAGCACCCTCTTCAGGAAGAATTCCTCTTGATCATCTTTCCTTCCCTAAAATTTGGCTTCTTCCTTGACATCTCTTTATATCATTCTTTATATGTGATCCATCAGGAAATCCTGTTGGTTTTTACCTTCAAAATATATAAAGCACAGACCTTTTAAAAAACTGATGTTTTCCAAGTACCCAAGACAATGTCTGGCATAAAGCAGGTACTCAAAAATTATTTGTTGAGTAAACGAAGAAAATGTTCTTAGAACAATCCCTGGCATGAAGAAATATACAAATTTAAACTTCTTAAAATAGGAGTTCCTGTGATCTGTAATTTAGCCTTTCAATTGGTTACTATCAGGAGTAAGTTTTCTCTGCAGAAAACTGACCATCTTAAACCTCACACTTCAAGTCAGTTAATTAGCACTTGGGTGTACCATTCCTGTCTTGGTTCTGCAGGACTGATCATCTTGAGTGTTTGCTAAAGATAGTTTCTCAGGTTTGCAGAGCTGCAGAGGAGCTGTAGGGGCCTTCCCCTTCCCCAATAAGAGGCAGCTCCCTTATAAGGATCAGCTTGAGACCAGATGAAAGCTTCTTGCTTTACCACAATTATCATATCTGTAGATTTAAATAGTATCAGGTTGATTGAGGAAAGGGACCATCTGAACTGTCAGGTGTTTGCAATTAAAAATAAAATTGCACAGCCAAGAAGCCATTATCACAAGTCCTGCACATGTTAGACATTTCTGGTTCTACCAAATACATCACAAGAGGTATCGAGAAGATGAGAAATGTGCACATTTGCATTTTAGGTCAGTGAGACAGCTTTTCTTCTTGCTGCCTCAATGAAAATTTTTAGACACATATTAACATATCTCTGCTCTGCCTAAAATATTTTTTATAATTCTCTATAAAATATATGAAACATGCTTCCTTAGTCTAACATTCCAAGAACCCCATATCTACCACAGGATTGGAAAACACTGGACCCAAGACCCCAGTTATATTTTTGTTCCTTGCATTCCTGCAGTGAATTTGGTATCAGCATTCTTCTTCAACATTCATATACTGCCCTTTTGTGATCAATGTCCTCATCCCAATAATTCACCCCAAATTGTGTGTCTGTCTCACTCTGTCTGACTTTATCTCTTGGTACTTTCCCTGCCTCATTGTCTGCCAGCTATGCTAGACTCTCTTTCTTCAACACTAGGAACCCTCCAGCCTCAGGCTCTTTGCACTGGCTGTTATCTCTTTCTATAACATTCTCTACATGTGTAACTTCATAGGTAACTCTGTCATTTTAAGTTTGTGCTCAGATCTTACCTTTTTAATGAGGCCTAGCATAACCACCAATTTAAAGCTGTGATTCACTTGTGGTAGGCGAATAAAAGCTCCCCAAAGATGTTCACATCCTAATCCCCAGAATCTGTAAATATGTTACCTGACATAGCAAAGGGGACTTTGCAGTGTGATTAAGTTAAAGATCTTCAGATGAGAACATTATCCTGGATTATTTGAGTGGGAGACAGGAGAGTCAGAGTCAGGGAAGATGTGACACAGAAACAGAAGTAATAAAGGAGAGAGATTTGAAGATGAGACCCTGCTAGGTTCAAAGATGGGAAGAGAGATCATGAGTCAAGGAACTGCAGGTGTCCCGAAGAGGCTGGAAAAGGCAAGGGAATGAATCTCCCTTAGAGCTTCCAGAGGAAATGCAGTCCTGCTAATACCTTCATTCAGAACTACTAGCCTCTAAGCCATAAAATTTGTTACAGCAGTAAAAGGAAACTAATATTCCCCCAGTCTCTTTTTTTTTTCATATCACGTATGTACCGGACAATGTGTTTATCTTGTCTACTGTTTATTACTCTCTCTCCTGCCTTACCTTCTGCCTCTGTGCTGTAAACCCCACAAGGGCAAATATCTTCATCTATTTTGGTCACTGCTATAATTGTACACTTAGATCCTGATTTTTCTGAATTAATTGGTTAGTTAATCCTCAATCTATTTTTACCCTCTGAAATTGCTTCCTTCCATTTAAAATAAATCATCCAATCTGGCCCCTGATCCTGTCTTTCCTCCCTCCCTTTCTCTCTCCTTCCCTCCCTCCCTCTCAATCACACACACACAGACGCATGGACAAAGACACAGACACACACACACACACACACACACACACACACACACAACCCTGACACACACCCCTTCTGGATTTAGAATTCTCTCCCTCTGTCATACTGGGTCCACTTTCAAGTTATAGCTTTCCATGAAGTCCTCCCTTGACTCAACAGTTCACACTGAAGTCTACGTCTTCTGAACTGCTAAAGCATCTCATGTTATCCTCTGGTTTTGCACTTATGTATTCTTACTTTCTGTATCAGCCAGTTTTCCATCAGGAAACAGAAAATGCACAGTAACTAGAACATGGGGAGTTTAACATAAAGAATTGTTAACTAATAAAAAGAGACTAACTATTGAGGGGTAAAGGATAATTCTAAAGAATACAGGGAAGGCAGATAGAGGAGGCAGCCACTATCCCTAGGACTGAGGCAGAGTAACTAAGTGACACACTGGAAAAGCTCCCTAGGCCCCCACCAAGGCTGAGAGATTCAGACTTCAGAGGGAGGGTGTTGGCATGGCACCCTCGATAGTGGATAGTGGAGAACTTCACTGAGGCTGAAGTTCAGACAGGCTGGCAAATGACTGGCTGGATGACAGCTAAACCCACTGGGAATATACATAATGGGGTGCTGATGAGACTCATAGGCGATTGCCCAGAGGGGGCTACAAAAACACTCTGTGAAGTGGCCTTCTAAGTTACTAGTGGAATCTGCTGGGAAGCTGCCCCTGAGAATGCCACTGAAACTGGCTAGAAAGCCACCTGTGGGAGTGCGCGGAAGCTCACTGAAGACCGAGCACCTCTGGGTGTTTGCCTGCCACTGGCCACTGTGTGCAGCAGAAGCAAGGAAGAAATAAAAAAAAATTAGGAAGTGGCATCCTTTCACCCTGCCACATGTGTCTGGCACCTTCTAGGACCAAATCCTAACAATGTACCATCTGGCAAAGGAGAAATGTTTATAAGGTCAAGCTCCAGTATCACATAGCAGAGAAAAGAAGGGTGGATTTGGAGTTGAGGTGCATTACATTAACAATTGGTACACCTTTGTATTTATAATTTCTCTAGAATGTTAGCAATATTGTAAGCCCCTTGAGGGCAAGGGCAATGTCATACTTCTCCCCCCTTGCCTGCTCCCTGCCACAGTTTAAATGGCATTTAACACAGTGCTGACCACATGTACCAAGAACTTGGTTGAATGTAAATAAGATGTTCCCAAGCCCTTATTTGCTCACTAGCCTAGGAAGACAATGACATCATCACTTCCCTTTATGCTACCCTATTCTGAGATCTAATGACAGAGCAGTTCAACCCAGAGTGAATAGCAGCTGCCACCAAGCTAGCAATTTCCAACTGCAAACCAGGCTGTGATTTTCTCCTCAGTGATGATGCCATCTTGGATGTCATTTTCAAAAATGCTGAAGCCAAGCTGGGGTAAATTGTGATTTTGTTTATTAAACTCTCACTTGGTGGGGAACAGCTGTGTCAGATGCTTGTTTTCCCAGAGTCAATTCTTACTTAGGCCTCAAGCCAACCCATCAAGGAGGTATGTTTCAATATGTCCCAACTTCTTCTCTTCTCATAAGGACTTAGACAGTTCGCAGAACAATCTTTTCAAAATCAGATGACTCAAACTGCACAAAGGGAGTGCAGCTCCTCTCTGTATACAAAAGGGAGTACAGTCTAACAGTTATATTCATTTTAATGCATTTCTTGACTTCCAAAGGCCTTCAAAAGTCTTATTTTGTGTGAATCCTAAAATCTCTATTAAGCAGCCCATTCCAAAGATAAGATTGCCCAGCCCTAATTTTAACATTAGTCCAAGTCCTTTTCAGTATTCCCTTGTCCATGATAACATATGATAGGGTTTGTTCCTTACCCTGAATATAATGATTTGCACCAAATATTATTAGCCCAACACCAGTAATTGTGGCCCATACTGTTTCTTCAGAGGCAAAAATGGTTTGGTCTTGAGTTAGACAAATTTGTATGAGCTCAGTGCACATGTTACTTATGTGACCTTGGCTATGTTACTTCACCTCTTTAAATTTTGGAGTCCTCCTTGGTAAATCAGGGCTAGCTGGCAGAAATGGGGCAAGTTATCCTCTTTAGACTGGGTCAGTTTTCTCCATAGGAGCAAATGATACTCCCTCCATAGAGTGTTATGAGAATAATGTTTAAAAAGCCCTTGGCTAATGAATGGTCAATAAATGCCAACTATGATTATATCACAAACCAAACAATGTCAGCCTTTCTAGTCCAAGCCACCGTCACCTATTCCCAGAACAACTGCCATGGGCTCCCAACTGGTGTTCCTGCTTGCACTCTTACCTACAGTCTATTCACTACACAGCAGCCTGAAGAATTTTCTAAACATAAATCAAGTCTTGTCCACTCCCTTACTCAAAGTCCTAAGTTGGCTTCCCATCACGCTTTGAATAAAGTCCAAAGTCCTCACTAAGGCCTTCAGGGCTCCATGTGATTTGGCCTTGACCTACTTCTCTGATCTGCTGTGTTAATTATTATTTCCTTTATCCTTTTCTCCCATCTAGTCCTGATTTTCTTGTGGTTCCTCAGCCATGCAAATATGTTTTGGCCCAGGGACTTTTTATATGCTGATCTCCTTCATTGGAATGCTCCTCATCCTACATATTCACATTGACCATGGCTTATTCCTATAGTTTATTCAGGATTCCCCTCAAACGTCTTCTCCTAAACAAGGCCTTCTACTTAAAAATGGCCTCTACCTTTCATCCATTAGTCTCTAATCCCCTTACCTGATTTTACACACAAGAATTATGGATACTTAACATTCTGTTATTTGTTTACAGCTTTTTGTTCCATTAAAATGTAAGTTTTGTGAAGGCAGGGACTTTGCTCACTATGGTTCAGTACTTGGCATAATTTAGCTGTACAATAAATGTTTGTTGACACAATGAGCATTATTGTTATTATTATCCATGATATTGAGTTTTGTGGGGTTTTGGATCTTTTGTGAGGCTCTCTTTGGAATGCTTAGTGCCTCTAATTGTGGCCAACTCATCCTCTTCTTGGTAATTCGTGTAAATCTTAGCTGAGATTCCCAGAACTGAGATACATGGCTTGAGTCCAAGTCTTTGGGGGAAAGAGAGAAGAGAAAAAAAAAGCAGGGAAAGAGAACCTGATAGGTGTTATGGGAATATCTCAAAGAAAAACCTTAACTCAATTTATTATTTTGTCTAGAGCCATCCCTGGACACTTGCTCAAACCAGAATTTTATATGTGAGTAAAACTCCTTTCCTCTGCCTTTCTTTCCTAAATTTACTTATCTTCTGCCTAAACAACATAAATGTAATGTCAATTGTTGAAGAGAAGCCAATTTCAACATTTTTCAAGTTATCTCAAAACAAAATGGAAGAATTTGGTTTTTGTTTTTGCTTTAGCAATGAAAATCATGCCCTAGATTATCATCAAACAAAATAAACTTAAATATCAAGTCATAGTGAAAGTGTATTTCTCGATTCTGAATGTTCATTCCTAGGAATACTATGGTTGAACTATTGCTGATGTTCAACTCACTTTAAGCTAGTAAAATGGAAGTTTCATAAAGTTGACTCTAATATTTGTGGCAGTAATTAAAATTTAGAGATTATAAAATTCAGAGATAAAGCTATAACTCTATTTCTAACTAGGAAAATTAGCTTGTATTCATAAGGATAGATAAAATTGTTGTTCTTTAGTTGCTCAGTCATGTCCAACTCTTTGTGACCCATGGGCTGCAGTGTGCCAGGCCTCCCTGTCCCTTACCATCTCCCAGAGCTTGCTCAATCTCATATCCATTGAGTCGGTGATACCATCCAACCATCTCATCCTCTGTGGTCCCCTTCTCCTGCCTTCAATCTTTCCCAGCATCACCCAGATAAGATTATGCTCTATCAAAAAACATTCTCCCCAAATCTCAATGGCTTAATAAAAATATATTTCTTGCTCATGCTACATGTTCTAATACAGGTTGGTGGGGGCTTTGCTTCACTCAGTCACTCAGGTATCCAGGCTGATAGAAGTACCACCTTCTTGGGACTTCCCTGGTGGTCCAGTGCCTAAGACACCACACTTCCAATACAGGGGGCATCGGGGAACTAGATTCCACATGCAACAGCTAAAAATTTGAATGCAGCAACTAAGAGTTAGCAGGCTGCAACTAAAGGATGCCGCTTCCTAATTATATTTCAGTGTCTCAGTCCAGGAGAGACCTACCCAATTTCTGTTCCTTTTTTATTGGCTAGAGGTGGTCCTATGGCTCTTACAGGCTCGCTTGCCACCTCCATCCTATCTCTAGCTTAGGTCATCCCTTAGAAAACCTCTCTCCCTACTTTTTTGAATTCTTCTCAATTCATACCACAGTGACACCCTGTAAGGCCTGGATGGCTCTTCTCAGATGGCTCTCATGACAGTGTAACATTTATGGATCTCCTTTCATACTCCTTGGCTGGAAAGAAAGGGAGACTAAAGTTTTCTGCCAGTGGGAAGAGGAGCAAGGGGACAAGGTGTATGTAGTCATGTTGGCTCTCTGCTTAGACACAATGTACCATCATTCCAACCCTTCTGGGTCTGCTGCATGCTGGTCCAGGGAGCTTTACAAACAGGATATCTCAACAAGAGGTGAAGTGAGACATAAACCTTTTTCTTCACTCATTTCTCCAAATTGATCTGGGGATTTTTATCATTCTTTTCCTATAGATTTTTTCATGGTGGGAGGAGGGAAGCAGAGGAGAGTCGGAAGAAACTGGAGAACAAAATCTCACCTTGGCTCTAAACTTTCTTGTCCTTTCCCCCTAAACTAACCGAAGTTCATTCTCTAAAGCCTTATTTCTTCTTTATGTGGCTGGAAACTGCTCCTGTCATTACACAGTGTTCAACTGACGATTCGGATAGAAACTCTAGTCTTCCCCTGTTTGGATCCTGTTTGGATCCTGACACTGAAAGCCAAGTTCGTTTCCTCCAGAGACTGGCTCTTGCAAATCAAAAGCACTTTCACTTTTAGGCCATTTTCTCTGCTAAGGACTTTAAAGTTTCTAATTCATAATTAAACTTGAATAGTGACTATTTGTTCTAAGTTGGTCCTACCATACTTTTGGGGCATGACTGACAATGATTAAATGGGCAAGGGGCAAGCCATAGGACTACTAAGAACTACTGAAAATTACTGGGAAAAAATACAGTAAACTTCATGACACCTAGATCTATAATTACCTGAATTTGAATTAATGACTGGCACTCCTCCTCCTCCCAGTCTGTTTCTCACCTAGTGATGACCTCAACTTCTTTTTCTCTTTAGAGTGTGGGTAGGCAGATGTTATGGAGGCAAGGACTAGGACTGGTGACAACTGGCAGGCTGCCCTGATGTGGAGTGTAGGTGCCCGAGTTCCCTGTATTCTCCTGGCCTGTTTCTTCATATTGGTCTGACAAAATGCTAGTCTGTGCTGCAGTTCTACATACTCAGAAGGACCAGACTGATTCTCATGAGCTATTTAGTGGACAGTGAAATTAGGAGATGCCAAAACATGGCCTGAATCAGGACAGATTTAGATCACACAGCTGAACTCCTGGAATTCCTGGCAGTCTGGCTACATAGGTTCACCCCAAACTTTTCATCAAACCTGCAATGATATGGTTCTTCATTTTACCCAATAGATTTAAGTACCTTATTCATTAATTTGTTACTTTGTTAATGTCAGTTTTCTCCACTTGGGAATACAAGCTCTATGATGGCAGAGACTTTGTAAATATATTTGTAATGACTAACACATGCCTAATCTATGGCGGGTCCTCAGTCCATATTTGTTGAATAAATGAATACAAATGAATGGACCTGAGGTACTACACCAGGGTATAAAGATGACTGAAGCAGGCTTTCCTGCATTAAGGGAATACACAGATCAGAAAGGGATACCTGTTGGTTAGTAATCATCCTAAATGTTGGCATACTGGGACTGAAACCAGCAGGCAGGTGGAGCAGTAAGGAGTAACCTCCCTCTTTATAAGGCATCTGAATTCTCTATTTTGCAGCAGTCTACTTCAATCATCATGTGCCTTCCCGGAACTTGGGGATATTTGACTGTGTGACCTCTACTCTTGTAGAACAAGATCTTAGCCTGAAAGGACACATAAACATCACAATTAATCTGGCACACACAGACAGTGCCCAAGGTGATGGAGAAAGAGGGTAGACGGGTTGTAATATGGTCTGACCTTGACACTTAGATATGACCCATATGGATTGTAACCAAGAGCCAGGTGGCATGACGGATGTCTCTGAGCATCCCATGTGCACAGATGACTTTGACGACCAGATTGCCAGTCTCTCTGCCCCAGACCCACTGGCATGCTGGATATGCTATCAAAACTTTGACATGACCTAGGAGAAAAAGGATACCAAATTATCTAAGGTTAAGTGCTTGGTGATTGGGGGAGGGTGTCAAGATGGAAATTAAGTTGAATTATATGGGAGAATAAAGTTCCATTTCTCGCATGCTTGAGTTTCTGGTCAGAAATTCTCATACTTGCTACATCTGTACAATGTGTGCACTATAGAACTAAGGAGAAAAAGCTGTATTTTAAGACAAACCCTCATTATAATTGATCATGATTCAAAATAACAACTGAAAATAAAGTGCAGTCCAATGAACAAAGAATGACATGGTTGATATTTTAAAATAATTTAAAATTAGAGTCCTTTTATTTTTCTGCTACTTCCATTAATATTTCATTTTGTGGAAACTTCCTGCTATATATCACTTCTTCTTTACCTTAATGGGGTTACTTTTCTTTTTGGAGTTCTTTGGAAAATCTATGAAGTCTAAGAGGTGAACAAATCATTTCCTCTTTTTGGATCTCAATGACCTCATGTGTAAAAATAAAGGAGGTAGGCTGCACACATGCTCCTCAATCTTTAATGTATGTCACCTGGGGATCTTGTTAAGGATTGATTTAGCAGGTTTGAGGCAACCCAAAATTATGCATTTTAATGAAAAACTCCCAGGTGATAACAGTGCTGCTGGTCCAGGGATAACACTTTAGGTACCAAGGGCTCATGAGACAGAAGAGATTATCGGGGTACCAACAGCATATCCTAAAGCTCATATTATTACCCAACTCCTTCTGCAACACACCTCTCTCCTCCTGGGGTATATGGGAGAGGGTGTTGGAGGCTTGGGATAAGGAATACCATCTCTTAAAGTTACTTTCTTTCTCAACTGGTTTAGAAAGCATAGAAGCACTTGCATTTTTTAATGATCCATGGTAAAATTCTCCTGGGCCTCAGTTTCCTTATCTGGAAACCGAGTGTAGGAGTGGACAATCTCTCAAAGATACTATATCTATCTCTGTACATATTTCTCACTTGAGCATAAATCAAAATTATTTTATATTTTTAAAATGATGCTTGTAGGCTCACAATGTTCAAAAACATAGCATATATTCATTGTTTAATCAGAATGTGTGCCTGTTGCTGGGAAATTCAAAGAATTCTGTCACCCTTGAGAAGTAAATCACAGTCATCAGAAGCTTCTGCAATTAAGTTTATTACAGAGAGTACAATATAGTTTACATCTGCAAACTCTGAACTAACTAAAGTAATGGGATGTCAGTGTTCATGAAATACCAGCAAAGACACTTCTGTTGAAACAGCAGTGGTATAAATGAGGGTCTGTAAGGTCTGTCTGTCAGAGCGGGGAGTTGCAGAGCTGCTACCGACAGTGTGAGCTGAGGGTGGAAAAGTAGCCAACCAAGTAAATGTTCGTATTTCAAGACTTAGTTCAGACATGTCCTTCCTGAAATGGGCCAAGAAAATTTTCCAGCTCCCAGCCCCCTGCCATAGTGCAGTAGCTTAAGGCATGCCTCTGAGTTTTCTGATTGTACTCTGGAGCAGCATAAAGTTAAAAACAAGTAATTCTAGAAATTATTTTCACTGTAGCAACTAAGAGCTCAAATAATATGTCCTTATATTTCATGTTTTCCTACTACTTTCTATATCAGTTATGAATGCTTTTATGTGCAAGTGACAGAATATTCATCTAATAGTATCTAATATCATGACAACTTCTGTTTATTCAACTAGAAACCCAGAACTAGGTGGTCCAAGATCAAACATGCAACTCAGTGATGTCGAGGACTGAGGTCATCCCTGGATTCATCTACTCTATCTTCAATGTACTTAGGGATGTCTCCTCTCACGCAGGATGGCTGCCTCATTTGTGTATGACACTATCTTATGCAAGAAACATGAAAATGGTAGAAAAAGAGACTTTATCTTCATTTTCTCTCTGTCAGAGAAAACAATTTTTCTTTCCTAGAAGGCCCAGCAGACTTCTCTTTATGTGTCATTAATCAGAATGGGTCCATACAAACAGTCCAAGAACAATTACTGAAACAGGAGTGTGGGAATGCCACAATTGTCTGAGATTAATCACAATTCATTCCGTTGGGCCAGATACTGTCAAATTCTAAATTTCAAATGGTTAAAAACATGTCATATAAGCATAGAGTGAACACATGTCAAAGGTAACTCCTTAATGATGAAACTATCAAAATAGTAAAACTGGTTCAAAGTTGACTAGGAGAAAGTGATAGATAGGTTCAAGGAAATAACGTTAAAATGCAATTGCTAAATTAGTTATGAAATATATTAATATCCTACAAGACTATAAAGCTACAACCTTAGGGGATATCTTTTTTTACCAGACAGAAATTCCTCACACATTGTTAATGTTCTACAAATTAATATATATCTTTTCAGAGTCAAGAGTAAATTGTATGCTAAATAAAGGTACATTTCCCTAGAGAATTAAGATACTCTTTGGTTTAGTTTATTAGATGCTTAAAGTCACGTGGTCATTGTTTTACCTTACTTCCAAGTTTTGGATAATACTTTTTAATAGCATAGAGCTAAAGGAATCCAACCTAGGTTTTCTGAGCTAAAGTGAAAGAGGAAGTGTTTGTTGGGTAGGCAATAAATAATGTTTGCCACAAACACCTAATTTCAAATGGCTAAATATCATCAGGTAGCATAAATATTTTTTTCTAGGATATGGTCTTAAACATGGACAACAGTATCAAGCCCTCTTAAACTGTTAGCATTATATTTTGAGTATTATTAAAATACAGATCTTCCTTTACGTACAGTGGGGTTATGTCCCAATAAACCCATTGTAAGTTGAAAATGTGTTTAATGCATATAACTTACCAAACATCATAGCTTAGCTTAGCCTCCTTTAAACATGTTCAGAACACTTACATTAGCCTACTGTTGGGCAAAATCATCTAAAACAAAGCCTGTTTTATAACGCACTGTTGAATATCTCATGATTTATTGACTACTGTACTGAGAGCGAAAAACAGAATGGCTGCATGGGCACAGAATGGTTGTCAGGGCATCAATTGTTTATCCTCACAATTGCGTGACTGACAAGGGGCTAGGGCTGCTGCCGCCGCCCAGCATCACAAGAGGGTATTGTATCACATACTGCTAGCCTGGGAAAAGATCAAAATTCAAAATCTGTGGTACGGTTTCTACTGACTGTATATCATTTTTGCATCATAAAGTCAAAAGATCATAAGTCGAGCCATCATAAGTCAAGGACCATCTATATGTTTTAGGTGGTACTTCAGTGTCTTCAAGAGTAACTTTTATTGACATTTCAATCGAGGTTCTAATTTTGGATGGACAGATGAATTTCTTTACTCAGCTTCTTTGAAAGTAAAATAGTGTCACTGATGAAATGATTAGGACAATAGGAAGCATTTTCTTGATTTTCTCCAACTGGTGTTTTCCAGTTGTGATTTGTGTCTTTGAAGATGACCCTTGAAATTTATTTCTAAAAAGAGATTTCTTCTTTCTTTTCACAAGTTCATCTATGGGTAACTAAATCCCAATGACATTAAGTTTCCTCATGGCCTAGTCTATGTAGACTTTGTTTTTCTTTGATTATTTTTCTTATTGACTCAGTAAAGCCAAATCTAGAGCTATATTCCAAAACTACCTCTGAATTCCACAGTGAGCAGTTTGATCAAAGCAAAGCTTGCCTCTAATTTCAAATGGCTCAAGCAGAACTGGGATATTAGGTATAAGAAGCCAATGTTATACATTGGCCAATGCTGTCATATGTTTTATTTTGGATAAGATTCACTGGTAAGGAATTTGTCTTATGGCGAAGCTTGGAAATAGCAGCTGTCTATAATTAAACAGGTGACACTCTCTCTAGTAATCTTACTTGCAAGTGAGTCATGCCTCATGGGTTCTATTGAAACACATGAGAAACAAGTCTTGTGCTTAGCATTTCTTCTGTGGCATCTCTTGGATTTGTCATTCTATTTTGGTGGATTAACAAAGAAGATTCTAACAAGTGAGAATTAAAATCTTGTTTCAAAAGCCAAAAACTAGTTAGACAGCATTTTAAAGAGGGGAACACAGACACTGCTTCTATCCTAAACTCTTATTTCTATAATCACATGCTAGGTGGGGAATTTTTTCAGTGATAAGAAGAGCTAGAAAACTTTCTGCACTTATTTAAATTTCTCCTCAGGATGTTTATTTTGTCATTTATGGTCGATCCTTCCTGACTAGACCAGGTGATTATTGCATTGAGGAGAGGTGTAAAGAATAGAATAGTAAAGAATTTAGGGTTCTCTCAGCAGGGTCATGACACTAAGGAGGGAGCTGACCTGGAGAAATAAGTCAACTGGCCAATATGAAGAGAAATGAATATTTAATTTGTCAGGGTCTGAGCTTCTTTGTATTTATTATAAATATGAAAAGCAAATATTAACTTAAAACTCTCCTTTACTTCAACTGTTCTATCTTGGTTTTCTAATTTTTTGACTTAAGAAATGTATCCTTCAAAGAAAAGTATTAGATGTGATATGTAGGGGGAAATGTTCAATTTAATAAACTCTTTTATGTGTGTGTTAATTGCTTGGTCATGTCTGACTCTTTGCAACCCATGGACTGTAGCCCACCAGGCTCCTCTGTCCATGGAATTCTTCAGGCAAGAATACTGGAGTGGGTTGCCATTTCCTTCTCCAGGGGATCTTCCCAACTCTGGGATCAAACCCAAGTCTCCTGCAAAGCAGGCAGATTCTTTACTGGCTAAGCCACCAGGGAAGCTCAGAAATGTATCCTTTAAAAGAAAGTATTAGATGTGATATGTAGGGGGAAATGATCAATGTAATAAATTCTTTTATAAACATCAAAAATAACTTTCTCTCCTACCTTCTCATTTAAGTATTTATCAACACACTGGTTTTATTTTTTCAGGTCTCTTTATAGTCATGTGTGTGTGTATATATATAGACACTTTGTTTTAGAATTTGAGTCAAAGAAGATATAGTTTGTAATCTGCTTTCTCTGTGCAATACTATAACTTAAGTGTCACAATTACAAGTGGCAGTCTACCTTCTAACTTGTATGATGGCTTATTTGACTATTTGTTAGACATTGATCTTAAACATTTTCAATGCTGCAATAAAAACTCTAGTGCATAACTTTTTTCATATTCTATATTATTTATTATTCACCAGCTGTATTAGTCAGGATAGGCTTAGGATATTATTAGGTATTAGTCAGGATGTTTCGGTAACAAATTGACCCCAAAATACCAGTAGTACCATTATTAATAGAATAATGACTTATTTCTCACTCATGTTACGTGTTCATCACATGTCAGTGGGAGGAGGGGCACACAATTCTCCAGTTTGATGGAGATTTCACACTATTGTAGCTGTCATCTGGAACATGCATCTAGCTCAATTATCATGGCAAAGGAAGAGATATTGGAAATTTCTGAATAAACTCTTCACTGCCTCTGCCTGGAGGGGACACATGTCCCTCTGCTCACAACTTGTTGACCAGAACTAGTCTGCAAATGGACCGAGAAATAGAATGGAAAAAATGGAGCATTTGGAGAATATTACAGTCTTCATTGAAAAGACCCTGATGCTGGGAAAGATTGAAGGCAGGAGAAGAAGGGGATGACAGAGAATGAGATGGTTGGATGGCATCAGTGACTTGATGGAAATGAGTTTGAGCAAGCTCCAGGAGGTGGTAATGGACAGGGAAGCCCACGTGCTGCAGTCCATGGGGTCACAAAGAGTTGGACACGAGTGAGTGACTAAACTGAACTGAACTGAATTGAACAGAGTTTTCAACAGCAGGGGTGTTGGAGATGGAGGAAAGACTACTTCCTTAGAAGGAATTTCTAACCTGTTAAAATTCCTTGGTCAAAAAAGGGAGACTTGGGACTTCCCTGGTAGTCCAGTGGCTAGGACTCTATGCTCCTAATGGAGGGGGCCCGGGTTCAATCTCTGGTCAGGGAACTAGATCCCACACTGGCACAGCCAAATAAATAAATACAAATGCACTTTTAAAAGGCAGACCTATATGTACTTTTGGAAATTTCTTTGTAGAGTGTTTTGCAGAAAGGTGTGTTTCCTTCATGGTGGCTGGTGGTATAGAATGGTGATAAAGGGCATGGGCTGGGGTCTGAGACATATCTGTGCTTTCATCCTGACATGTAGTCTTTCTAAGCCTGACTTTACTAATATGCTGTATGGGTATGATTATATCTATTGCACTTGTTGAGGATTAAATGGAAGACTATGTGTAAAGCATTGGCACAATGTGTCTGATCCTGAAGTAAGTGCTCAAAAAATGGTAAATATTACTGTTTACTGTTTTTCATTACCTTTGTTATTATGAATACATCTTTTATAATTTTATATGTATTAGCCATTTCAGATTTGGATTAGTGGGTTCAACAATTAATAGGTTTAGATATAGTAATTATCTTTACTTTCAAAAAAATGAGGTGAGGGCTCATACTTTTTCCTACTCATAGAGGACCTGACCAGGAAAATATTTTTGGTTTCTGAGTAAAAGAAAAAACTCAAAATCATTTCTATGATCTTTTCTTTAATCCTAATTGGAGGTACGATGAGAACAAGGTACAGAAAGAGAAAGAGGATGTATTGTGTTATCAAGATTCTAGTTCTTGTTCATAAGGCTAAACCATTGTGTGTGTATGTGGGGTTTTTGAAATTAATTATATTGGAGTATAGTTAACTTACAATGTTGTGTTAGGTTCTGCTGTACAGCAAAGTGAATCAGTTATGCATATACATATATCCACTCTTTATTAGATTCTTTTCCCACATAGGTCATTACAGAGTATTGAGTCAAGTTCTCTATGCTATACAGTAGGTTTGTTATTACTTACCTGGGCTTCCCTGGTGGCTCAGCAGTAAAGAATCCACCTGCAGTGTAGGAGATGTGAGTTTAATCCCTGGGTTGGGAAGATCCCCTAGAGAAGGAAATAGCAACCCACTCCAGTATTCTTGCCTGGAAAATCCCATGGACAGAGGAACCTGGCAGGCTATAGACATTGAGGTTCACAAGAGTTGGACATGACTTAGCAACTAAACCACCACCTCCATTAGTTACCCATTTTGTATATAGTAATGTGTATCTGAGTATCCTATTCTTGAGATTTGGAGGCAAAGAGGTTGTCACGGTGAGTTGAGAGGAGATGGGTCATATTTTATAAGTTGTAGTATTAAAATCATATGAGATCATTTGGTGGGGGATGGGGGAGGCTTCTCTGGTGGCTCAGATGGTAAAGAATATGCCTGCAATGTGGGAGACCTGGGTTCGATCCCTGAGTCAGGAAGATCCCCTGGAGAAGGGAATGTCAAATCACTCTGGTATTCTTGTCTGGAAAATCCCATGGACAGAGGAGCCTGATGGCCTACAGTCCATAGGGTCAGAAAGAGTCAGACATGACTGAGCAACAAACACTTTCACCTTCACTTTTGTTTTATAATTTTTTACAAAGATAATTCCTTATTTAAATGTTTCTTTGTGATTGTATCAAATAGGTTTTATTTATCTAATACACCATCTGGTTATGTGATATTGAACAAATGTCGGTGTTCTTTTTATTTTGTGATACTAATAAACATATTAAACAATTTTTGAGGGCTTTTAATGTACTCTCACTGTGCCAAGTGCTATGGTATACAGAACTTAACAGTTCTGATCTAAAAGGAACATGTCTTAGAGCCATGGAGATAAAGATGTATGTGCACAAATAACTATTATTAGCAATATAATGGGACGAGGGCCAAAATAAAGCAGAAATGTGTGGATCTGAGAACTTAAGAACGGGCCAGTTTCACCTGGGTGTTTTCAGGAAACTTCTGGGAGGACAAGCTTTTGAAATAGGCCTTGAAACCTGAGAAAGTTTTGACTGGTGAAGCAGGAAGAAGTACCTTACAGATAAAGGAAACAAAATGACCAAAGACACAGAGAGAAAAAGACGGTTGTTTGTATGCTTTTTATAGGCATTAGGAAGCCAAGAAAGGATTTTGAGCAGGAGATAAACATCATTTTGTCAGGTCCTGACCATATGATGGCTGGATTAGATGGGATAGAATGGGGTAACAGAACCCAGTTCAGAGGCACTTGGAATGATCCAGAAGAGAAGACCAAGAGGTTTGCCAGCACTGGTGAAAGCATTAGTCTTGGCAAAGGACAAGATGTGGCTCCATTTATAATTGGTGTGACAAGCAAAAGATGGATGGAGATGAAGAGAAATGAATTTATAAAACAGAGGTTATTAGGTGAGCCCGGTTTCCTCAGAGAAGTAAAAGGCTGTGTGTTGAGAGTAAGAGGACTGGTTGGAGACTTGAGGAAACTATTAAAAGTTTGGTATTTGTCATGCAGAAATAATTTCACAGAATTATTCCACAGAAATTAATGTGTGAGAATGTTCATTGAAGAATTACTTAAACAGACACTAAATCAGAAAAAACATAAATACCTAGTCAATAGGCAATTGGTTAAAAAACTCACAATACATCCCCACAATGAGATCTTAAAAATATCACATAACAAAGCCAAGTATACTTATATATGCATATTTGTAATGTTAAAGATTTCTATATTTGTAGGATATATCTGAAAAGATACTAATGATTTTCTTCCAGGAAAGAGTATCTTTATGTCTTCCATCAAACCCAAAGCAAACCAAAACCTCTGGGTGTGAATATATGTGTATGTGTTTATGTGTGTATTTGCACATGCATACATATATGTATCACAAAAATGTCCTGAGGGAGATGATCAAAAAGCACATGAAAACTTGCTCAACATCACTAATCATCAGAAAATATAAATCAAAACAACAATAAAGTATCATCTCACACTGGTCAGAATGGCCATCATTGAAAAATCTACAGACAATAAATGCTGGAGAGGGTGTGGAGAAAAGGGAACCCTCTTGCACTGTTGGTGGGAATGTAAATTGATAGGATCATTATGGAGACCAGTGTGGAGGTTCCTTGAAAAACTAAAAATGGAACTATCATATAATCCAGCATCCTACTGCTGAGCATATATCCAGAGAAAACCACAATTTGAAAAGATGCATGCACCCCAAACTTCACTGCAGCACTGTTTACAATAGCCAGGACATGGAAGCAATCTAAATGTCCATTGACAGAGGAATGGATAAAGAAGATGTGGTACATATATATTAATACAATGGAATATTACTCAGCTATAAAAACAAACGAAATGATGCCACTGGCAGAACTATGCCAAACAATGCCATTGGCAGAAAGTCACTAATCTTCACAATTTATTTTAACATTTCATTTTTGTTGACTTTTTATTTTATAATAAGCAAATATTAATTTTTCAATTTAAAATAATGATTACAACACAAAATAGTTTTAGACAATGAGGATTCCATGAAAGTGAAAGTGAAGTCACTCAGTCATGTCTGACTCTTTGCTACCCCATGGACTGTAGCCTACCAGGATCCTCTGTCCATAGGATTTTCCAGGCAAGAGTATGGGAGTGGGTTGCCATTTCCTTCTCCAGGGGATCCTCCTGACCCAGAGATTGAACCTGAGACTCCTGCATTGTCGGCAGACACCTTACCATCTGACCAGATGTCTCCATAGAGGTATACAAAATTTATGGTTTTAAAAGGAACATATCCTTTTAAAGTTTGGGAAGTCTGGATTTGTAGTAGAAATTATTGGTACAAGACACATTTTCCCCTCTACCTGTGCTTGGCAGCCTAAGAGCTGGGATGGAGAAATAATTGGGGGATTTATCTAAAGATAAGATTGTAAAAAGTAGATGCAATGGAAGGTCAAGTGCACTGATTAGTCTAAATAGTTGATAAGGGAAAAGCTGAGGCAGCTGCATATGACACTCAAGGTCAATAGCCTGCAATTCCTTTAAGCTATCACACAATAAGGGATTATTGTACCACATTCCTTAGTTTTGAAACTTGCTCTATCCTGTCCTCACTCCTTTGATTACCACCGACTTTTCCTCTTTTGAAGCTCACTACCTTTTTAGAATTTATTGAATGTAAATACAGAAAATTCTCTAACCTGGGTAAAGAAAAAGAAGTTTATTGTCTCATATGAAAGGAAATGCATTCCCATATAAGAAGAAATGTATTGGAAGCAACCTAAATGTCCATCAACAGATAAATGGATAAAGAAAATGTGGTATATGCATACAATGGAATATTACTGAGCAATAAAAAATACAGAAATAATACCATTGGCAAAAACATGGATGAAACTAGAGATTATAATACTAAGGAAAATAAGCCAAACAGAGAATAATAAATATCATACGATATCAATTATAGATGGAATCTAAAAACAATGATACAAATGAACTTGTTTACAAAACAGAAACAGACTCACAGACTTAGAGAATGCACTTGTGTTTATTAATGGGGAAAGGTGTGGGGAATAAATTAGGAGTTTGGGATTAACATATATATGTTACTACATATAAAATAGATAACAAATGAAGACCTATTGTATAGCACAGGGAACTATACTCAATACTTTGTAATAACATATAAGGGGAAAGAATCTGAAAAAAATATATATGTATATATAGGGGAATCACTTTGCAGTACCCCGGAAACTAACACCACATTGTAAATCAACTATACTTCACTTAAATAAAGAAGAAATGTATTACCTCACAGCCTAGTTTCCTCATCCATAAAATGGAGATAATAGCACACCAACTTCACAGAATTGTCATGAAGATTAAATTGGTTTCAAATTATTTGTTAAGTGCTAAAAATATTTGTAAATAATTACTTAAAATTATTGCTAAATGCTTAGAGCAGCAAGTGTTAAATATATGTTAAACATAAAATTGGTGCACATGGGAAATTCGTAAGCAAGAGCAACAACTCACTGTTACTTAAATTCGAAAAGGAGGTTTTTACTTTCATTTATTTGTCAGCTGTGTGCCAGGATCTAGGTAAATAGTAGGGAATATAGAAGGCACAGAACCTGACCACAAAGGGAGGTGCTATGGCCATTCTTTTCTTTTCACAGCAGGAAATCCTCCCTCCCCTAGGGCTGTTTGAGAGCAAGAGCAGGCCTTGTGCTCTGTAGAGGCTGACAGCAAGATTTTGATTTCAGGGGTGATGTAAGGACACCAGACAGATATGAGCATGTTCACTGGGCTCATTCCCTGGGGCCTGCTGTGTCTCTATTCACTGACACTGCTGTATGGTGACTGCCCTCTGTTCTCCTCCTTAACTGGTGGTAACTGTTTTGGTCTGAATGTTTGGAGGTTTGCAAAGGTCTTGCCATCAACACGTCTTCACAAAGAATCTAAGTAGTAAAAGGAAAAAAAAAAGAAAAAACAACTCAACAATAAAAAAGATAAATAACAATTAAAAATAGGCAAAGAATTTAAATAGATATTTCTCCGAGGAAAATAAACAAATGGCCAATGAGCATTAGACAAGATATTCAACATTATTTGTCATCAAGGAAATGCAAATTAAAGCCACAATGAGATACCAGCTCATACCCACTAGAATGGATATAATCAGAAGACACACAATGGTAAGTGTTGGGGAGGATGTGAAGAAACTGGAATCCTGATCCACTACTGGAAGAAACATAAAATGCACAGCCACTCTGGAAAACAGTTTGACATTTCCTCAAAAAGTTGAACACAAAATTACCATGCCCCAGAAATTTCACTCCTTGGTATAGTCCCAAGAACGAGGAAACATGTCCACACAAACACTTGTTCCCAAATGTTTATAGCAATATTTATAATAGTCTAAAGTGGAGCTAGACCAAATGTCCATAAATGGATGAATGAATAAACAGATAGTGGTTTATCTGCACAAAGGAATATTATTTGACAATGAAAAGGAATGAAATCATGATACAGGCTATGCCATGGATGACTGTTGAAAATATTAGGCTAAATAAAAGAAGCCAGACACAAAAGACCACATATTGTATGATTCCATTTATATAAAATGTCCAGACTGGCAATTCCATACAGCCAGAAAGTAGATTGGTGGTTGCCTGGGGCTGGGGAGAAAGGTTAGAGGGAAATGGGGAAAGACTGCCAATGGTTCTAGGGTTCCTTTTTGAGGTGGCAAAAATGTTCATCTCTGTGGATATACTAAAAACCAATGTGAAAGGATGAGTTTTATAGTAAATTGTATCTTTATATCTCAAAATTCTCTTACCTAATGAAAAAAGAAACAATACTATCTGATTGGGCCCATGCCAAGCCACCATCCATAAAGATTAGAAATCAAAGCTCTCATCATTTTCCTGCCTTGTTCTTCTTACCTGGGGAATATAAGAGACTGGAAGAAATCTAGAAAAGTCCCTTACTCCATTCTCCTCTTGCAGGAAGAGAGACAAAACACCCAGGGATGTGGATTTTAAAATGCAAGCATGCATGCTAAGTCACTTCAATTGTTTTTGATTCTTTGCGACCCTGTGGACTGTAGCCCTCCAGGCTCCTCTGTCCATGGGGTTCTCCAGGCAAGAATACTGGAGTGGGTCGCTATGCCCTCCTCCAGGGGATCTTCCAGATCCAGGGATCGACTCTTAACTCTTGCCTCTGTGACTCTTGCGTTTCCTGCATTGGCAGGTAGGTTCTTTACCACTAGCACCATCTGGGAAGCCCCAGATTTTTAAATGCAGCCCTCCAAATTTTAATGTCTTGACATGATCAGATTATGAAATTCCCCCAGAGCAGTGGAATATGAGAACAGAATAATAAAGGTATGAGGTGTACTTATGGTAGGGAATTCCTCGTGGGATACTTCATAG
The DNA here is from genome assembly GCA_007570785.1 of Antilocapra americana. Lineage (NCBI taxonomy): Eukaryota > Metazoa > Chordata > Mammalia > Artiodactyla > Antilocapridae > Antilocapra > Antilocapra americana. The sequence continues at coordinate 500,983 of ML660672.1, read as the reverse complement.
GTTGCTGCTACTGGGGAATTTCACTGCAGAAAAGTTATCCTGTTGCTAGGCAACACTGCAGCTTGAATTGAATTCATGGTGATCAGAATGCGTCACATAAATTCACAATTCATATTCCTATCTCCAGTAAAGAGTGCAGATAAAAACCATTCTTTAAATTTTAAAAAAGGTATAGTCACAGCATTAAAGAAAATTGAAAAAACAGGACTCATATACTGCTCATTTAAATAGAGGGATTAAAATTTCTGTATATTTGCAATTATGCACAAGCATACATTTTTTTATTATAATTGCAATGTGCATACCACCTAACAGTCTGCTTTTTCCTTTAATGTGTTATAAGAAGGTCCCCATAGAGTTACAAAGTCTTCCTAATGAATATTTTAAATGACTACACTGTATTCTTTTTGGCCCATGTCCCATAGTTTGCTAAACCTTTGCTTTTCCACTGGACATTTATGCTCTTTTCCCCCTTTGTAGAAAATTCTAGAGCACATGGCTTCTTTGAGAAGAATGTATAATACAGGAGCTCGTTGAGCTAAGTACTGCTCTTCAATGACTATATTTAATTAGCCTCCATTTTTTATAGCCATTTGGAAATCACTTCAGAAGCAGATTTATTCCATCCAATCAGTCATTTCTCCAGAGTGAGAACACTGTCTCAATGCTTGGTTGAGTCTTAAAGCTATCTGTATGTCTGGCAAAGAACTCCAAGGGAAGCTTTACATTTTGAGACTGCCAATTGCGTGGAATGTGGCTTGGAGAATTAACAAAAACCACAGGAATGAAAGGGAATTCTCTCTACTGAAGAGAATGGTACTCCTTCACCAAAATGGTCAAATGCAGATCTTGTGAATTTTTAAGAAATTTAAAAGGATTAGGAAAATAAAAGGAATTTTATGGTCTTCAATTTCAAGATTGTCACAGTTTGCTAACCAGATGTCTCAAAAGGTTTGTGTAAGATTGGGGCTTTTCTTATAAATATTTTACAATCTAACTGTCTCATTTATTTGCTGCACTTAAAAAAGGTACAGGTTAGACATCTAAGTAAAACGCCAACTGTTTCACTTAAGAAAGTTTGACAGTTAGGGATTTCAAATATATAACTTCAATTATAGCCATTATCAAGGCTTTCAAAAATGGATATTTGAAAGCTTTGTAGAAAAGAATTGAAATAGTTTTCCCCAAGTTAAAACAAAAATGGAAATTTTCAATCAGAATGTCTGTGTGTTATTTTTGAAAAATCTACTTTAGATCAGAGAGGTAATGTAGTTCTGTTGTCAAAAAACCAAGCTCTTATCCCTTTGGCCTTTACCTTTCAAAACTGAAATGTCGCAAATTGATTTTGAGATGAGAAACCCTGCTAATGTCAGTTGAATGCTTATCCTGGAAAATTTTGCCATTTCAAATAGAAAAGCCTCTATAGGCTTTCTCTGATTCAGCAGCAGCCTGCTTAGCATTAAGAAAGGGCAAGCCAGACTCCAGAGTCGGGTAATTATGGCTGAGCTCTTGGATATTCTCTTTGGGAGATAACAAGGTCGGGTCTCCCCATATTACAAGATGCCAGGAGGAGCTGGCTGGCTGGCTACATCCTGCATTTTGAAAGTGGTTCAGCTTGGAACACTTTCACAGCATCAAGTAAAGGTACAACCCTTGCCAAATGGAGATTGCTTTAAAAAGAAGCTGACTGGGAATCAGGCTCTCAGCAAAGGATCTGCAGAGATCTTGGAGCAGGAGGCCATATTAATCATTTATGACCACAGGGATGCTCTCTAACTCAGAGCAAACATTTGTTCTGAAGGAACAAACGCATCTTATTTATTGCGATCCAAATGGCTCCCCAAGTAATCAAATGAGAATTTTATAACTAGTTAGAATTAAGTACCTGGTAATTCCCTTTTACATTTTTTTTTAAATTCAGGATTATTGAGGCAAAATTCACTCTTTTTCATGTGTATAATTCTGTATTTTGATGAACATAAGACGACCACAAGCAAGATAAAGAATATTTCCATTACTCCAGAAAGTTCCCTCAAGCCCCTTGTAGTCAGCCCCTTTCTCTTTCTCCTATCCCTGGCAACCACCATCTGTTTTCTGCCTTGACAGTTTTGCTTTCTCCAGAATGTCATATAAGTGATATCCTACAAGATCTCAGCTCTTGAGTCTGGATTCTTTCACTTAGGATTCTTTCATGAATTTGTGATTCATCTGTGATGCATTTTTCAGCAGTTCGTTCCTTTTTATTGCTTGCCACACCTTATTTATCCACGTACCAGTCTGGTGGATATCTGAGTTGTTTCCCTCATTTTACTTTAATATTTTCCTTTCGCATGATGATGTACAGCTTACAAAAGCTCTTTTCCCTTCACTTATGTCCTATCTCTGTTCCTTCTGGAGCATTTCACATCACCCTATATGTCAGCCCATTCCAAACACCAACTCTGTCTAAGTACCCAGACACTCTCGGGACGTGCCGTTTTTACTCAAGATCTCCCCTCCCCAGGCGCCATGTTCTTCTTCCTTGTGTGGGCGGCTTCACGCTAAGTGCCCAGTCACCGCAGTCTCTGGTCTTTCTCCTGAGAAGCAGCCATGGTGGCCACTCTACAAGCCCGTGGGCCACTGTGAGGGAGCGCTTGCCCTTTCTGCTATTAGTCATCAGCTGTGACTCAGTGCTGCAAGTCTTTTTTCATGTCCAACTCTTTAAAAAATTTTTTTTTAAATTTTAATTGGAGGCTAATTACTTTACAATATTGTAGTGTTTTTCCATACGTTGACATGAATCCGCCATGGGTGTACATGTGGTCCCCTTCCAGAACCCCCCATCCCACCTTCCTCCCCATCCCATCCCTCAGGGTCATCTCAGTGCACCAGCCCTGAGCTCCCTGTCTCATGCATCGAACCTGGACTGGCGATCTGCTTCACATATGATAATATACACGTTTCAATGCTATTCTCTCAAATCATCCCACCCTCGCCCTCTCCCACAGAGTCCAAAAGTCTGTTCTATACATCTGTGTCTCTTATGCTGTCTTACATACAGGGTCATCTTTGCCATCTTTCTAAATTCCATACATATGCATTAGTATACTGTATTGGTGCTTTTCTTTCTGACTTTCTTCATTCTGTATAAAAGGCTCCTGTTTCATCCACCTCATTAGAATGGATTCAAATGTATTCTTTCTAATGGCTGAGTAATAGTCCACTGTGTATATGTACCACAGCCTTCTTATCCATTCATCTGCCAGTGGACATCTAGATTGCTTCTATGTCCTGGCTATTATAAACAGTGCTGCGATGAACATGGAGGTACACATGTCTCTTTCAATTCTGGTTTCCTCACTGTGTATGCCCAGCAGTGGGATTGCTGGGTCGTGTGGCAGGTCTATTTGCAGCTTTTTAAGGAATCTCAACGCTGTTTTCAATAGTGGCTGTACTAGTTTGCATTCCCACCAACAGTGTAAGAGGGTTCCCTTCTCTCCACACCCTCTCCAGCATTTATTGCTTGTAGACTTTTGGGTAGCAGCCATTCTGACCAGTGTGAGATGGTACCTCATTGTGGTTTTGATTTGCATTTCTCTGATAATGAGTGATGTTGAGCATCTTTTCATGTGTTTGCTAGCCATCTCTATATCTTATTTGGAGAAATGTCTGTTTAGTTCTTTGGCCCATTTTTTGATTGGGTCACTTATTTTACTGTAATGGAGCTGCATGAGCTGCTTATATATTTTTGAGATTAATTCTTTGTTAGTTGCTTCATTTGCTATTATTTTCTCCAATTCTGAAGACTGTCTTTCACCTTGCTTATAGTTTCTTTCGTTGTCCAAAAGCTTTTAATTTTAATTAGGTCCAATTTGTTTATTTTTGCTTTTATTGCCATTACTCTGGGAAGTGGGTCATAGAGGATCTTGCTGTGATTTATGTCAGAGAGTGTTTTGCCAATGTTTTCCTCTAGGAGTTTTATAGTTCCTGGTCTTACATTTAGATCTTTAATTCATTTTGAGTTTATTTTTGTGTATGGTGTTAGAAAGTGTTCTAGTTTCATTCTTTTACAAGTAGTTGACCAGTTTTCCCAGCACCACTTGTTAAAGAGATGGTGTTTTCTCCATTGTATATTCTTGCCTCCTTCGTCAAAGATAAGGTGGCCATAGGTGGGTGGATTTATCTCTGGGCTTTTTATTTTGTTCCATTGATCTATATTTCTGTCTTTGTGCCAGTACCATACTCTCTTGATGACTGTAGCTTTGTAGTATGGCCTGAAGTCAAGCTGGTTGATTCCTCCAGTTCTATTCTTCTTTCTCAAGATTGCTTTGCTATTCGAGGCTTTTTGTATTTCCATACAAGTTGTGAAATTATTTGTTCCAGTTCTCTGAAAAATACCATTGGTAGCTTGTTAGGGATTGCTTTGAATCTATAGATTGCTTTGAGTAGTATACTCATTTTCACTATACTGATTCTTCTGACCCATGAACATGGCATATTCCTCCATCTATTTGTGTCATCTTTGATTTCTTTCATCAGTGTTTTATAGTTTTCTATATATAGGTCTTTTGTTTCTTTCAGTCAGTTCAATTGCTCAGTTGTGTCCGACTCTTTGCAACCCCATGAATCTTAGCACGCCAGGCCTCCCTGTCCATCATCAACTCCTGAAGTCTACCCAAACTCATGATCCAGTGGATGTTGGCAATTTGATCTCTGGTTCCTCTGCCTTTTCTAAAACCAGCTTGAACATCTGCAAGTTCACAGTTCACGTATTGTTGAAGCTTGGCTTGGAAAATTTTGAGCATCACTTTACCAGCATGTGAAATGAGTGCAATTGTGCAGTAGTTCGAGCATTCATTGGCATTGCCTTTCTTTGGGATTGGAATGAAAACTGACCTTTTCCAGTCCTGTGGCCACTGCTGAGTTTTCCAAATTTGCTGACATATTGAGTGCAGCACTTTCACAGCATCATCTTTCAGGATTTGAAATAGCTCAACGGGAATTCCATCACCTCCCCTAGGTTTGTTTGTAGTGATGCTTTCTAAGGCCCACTTGACTTCCCATTTAAGATGTCTGGCTCTAGTTGAGTGATCACACCATCATGATGATCTGGGTTGTGAAGATATTTTTTGTACAGTTCTTCTGTGTATTCTTGCCACCTCTTGTTAATATCTTCTGCTTTTGTTAGGTCCATACCATTTCTGTCCTTTATCGAGCCCATCTTTGCATGAAATGTTTCCTTTGATATCTCTAATTTTCTTGAAAAGATCTCTAGTCCTTCCCATTCTGTTGTTTTCCTCTATTTCTTTGCATTGGTCACTGAGGAAGAGTTTCTTATCCCTCCTTGCTATTCTTTGAAACTCTGCATTCCTATGGGAATGTCTCTTTTTTTCTCCTTTGCTTTTCTCTTCTGTTCTTTTCACAACTATTTGTAAGGCCTCCTCAGACAGCCATTTTGGTTTTTTGCATTTCTTTTCCATGGGGATCATCTTAATCCCTGTCTCCTGTACAATGTCACGAACCTCCGTCCATAGTTCATCAGGCACTGTGTCTGACAGTGACTATCAGATCTAGTCCCTTAAATCTATTTCTCACTTCCACTGTATAATCATAGGGGATTTGATTTAGGTTATACCTGAATGGTCTAGTGGTTTTCCCTACTTTCTTCATTTTAAGTCTCAATTTGGCAATAAGGAGATCATGATCTGAGCCACAGTCAGCTCTCATTCTTCTTTTTGCTGACTGTATAGAGCATCCCCATCTTTGGCCGCAGAGAATATAATCAATCTGATTTCGGTGTTGACCATCTGGTTTGTTTCTTTAGGTGGCTTCATTCATAAGTATTTTATTTTTTTCATTGCAATGGTGAACGAAATTATTTCCTTAATTTCTCTTTCTGTTTTCTCATTGTTATTATATAGGAATGAAATGGATTTCTGTGTGTTAATTTTATATCCTGTAACTTTACTATATTCATTGATTAGCTCTAGTAATTTTCTGGTGGAGTCTTTAAGGTTTTCTATGTAGAGGATCATGTCATCTCATCAAGCAGTGAGAGTTCTACTTCTACTTTTCCAATCTGGATTCCTTTTATTTCTTTTTCTCCTCTGATTGTTGTGGATAAAACTTCCAAAATTGTGTTGAATAGTAGTGGTGAGAGTGGGCACCCTTGTCTTGTTCCTGACTTTAGGGGAAATGCTTTTAATTTTTCACCATTGAGGATAATGTTTGCTGTGGGTTTGTCATATATAGCTTTTATTATGTTGAGGTATGTTCCTTCTATTCCTGACTTCTGGAGAGTTTTTATCATAAATGGATATTGAATTTTGTCAAGGCTTTCTCTGAATCTATTGAGATAATCATGAGGCTTTTATCTTTCAATTGTTAACGTGGTGTATCACATTGATTGATTTGTGAATACTGAAGAATCCTTGCATCCCTGGGATAAAGCCCACTTGGTCATGATGTATGATTTTTTTTAACATGTTGTTGAATTCTGTTTGCTAGGATTTTGTCAAGGATTTTTGCATTTGTATTCGTCAGTGATATTATAGGCCTGTAGTTTTCCTTTTTTGTGGCATCTTTGTCTGGTTTTGGTATTAGGGTGATGGTGGCCTCATAGAAAGAGTTTGGAAGTTTACCTTCCTCTACAATTTTCTGGAAGGGTTTGAGTAGGATAGGTGTTAGCTCTTCTCTAAATTTTTGGTAGAATTCAGCTGTGAAGCCGTCTGGCCCTGGGCTTTTGTTTGCTGGAAGATTTCTGATTACAGTTTCAATTTCCGTGCTTATGATGGGTCTGTTAAGTTGTCCATTGTATTGGCATATAGTTGCTGATAGAAATACAATCCTTTGTATTTCTGTGTTGCCTGTTATGATCTCTCCATTTTCATTTCTAATTTTGTTGATTTGATTCTTCTCCCTTTGTTTCTTGATGAGTCTGGCTAATGGTTTGTCAAATTTATTTATCTTCTCAAGGAAGCAGCTTTTGGCTTTGTTGAGTTTTACTATGGTCTCTTTTGTTTCTTTTGCATTTATTTCTGCCCTAATTTTCATGATTTATGTCCTTCTACTAACCCTGGGTTTCTTCATTTTTTCCTTTTCTAGTTGCTTTAGGTGTAGAGTTAGGTTATTTGTTTGACATTTTTCTTGTTTCTTTTGGTAAGCTTGTATTGCTATGAACCTTTCCTTTAGCACTGCTTTTACTGAGTCCTATAGGTTTTGGATTGTGTTTTCATTTTCATTTTTATGCATATTTTGATTTTTTTTATTTCTTCTGTGATTTATTGGTTATTTAGAAGCGTGTTGTTTAACCTCCATATGTTTATATTTTTAATAGTTTTTTCCTGTAGTTAACATCTAATCTTACTGCATTGTGATCAGAAAAGATGCTTGGAATGATTTCAGTTTTTTTTTTTTTTTTAATTTACCAAGGCTAGATTTATGGCCCAGGATGTGATCAATCCTGGAGAAGGTTCTGTGTGCACTTGAGAAAATGGTGAAATTCATTGTTTTGGGTTGAAATGTCCTATAGATATCAGTGAGGTCTAACTGGTTCATTGTATCATTTAAAGTTTGCGTTTCCTTGGTAATTTTCTGTTTAGTTGATCTATCCATAGGTGTGAGTGAGATATTAAAGTCTCCCACTACTATTGTGTTACTTTTAATTTCCCCTTTCATACTTGTTGGCATTTGCCTTACATATTATGATGCTCCTGTGTTGGGTGTAATTGTTATATCTTCTTCTTGGATTGATCCTTTGATCATTATGTAGTATCCTTGGTCTCTTTCATGGCCTTTATTTCAAAGTGTATTTTATCTGGTATGAGTATTGCTACTTATGCTTTCTTTTGGTCTCCATTTGCGTGAAGTATCTTTTTCCAGCCCTTCACTTTCCGTCTGTATGTGTCCCTCATTTTGAGGTGGGTCTCTTGTAGACAGCATATATATGGGTCTTGTTTTTGTATCCATTCAGCCAGTCTTTGTCTTTTTGTTGGGACATTCAACCCATTTACATTTAAGGTAATTATTGATCCCGTTGCCATTTACTGTGTTGTTTTGGGTTCAAGTTTATACACCTCTTCTGTGTTTGCTGTCTAGAGAAGATCCTTTAGCATTTGTTGGAGAGCTGGTTTGGTAGTGCTGAATTCTCTTAGCTTTTGCTTGTCTGTAAAGCTTTTGATTTCGCCTTCATATTTTAATGAGATCCTTGCTGGTACAGTAATCTGGGTTGTAGGTTTTTCTCTTTCATCACTTTAAGTATGCCCTGCCATTCCCTTCTGGCCTGAAGAGTTTCTATGGAAAGATCAGTTGTTATCCTTATGGGAATCCCCTCAGTGTTACAAGTCTTATCTCAGTAGGATCTGGGCATTTCTAACCTAACCCTGCCAAAGGAGTAAGGATTTTGTGCCACAAATAGTGATGCATTGAAAAAGGAAAGTAACAATTAACGGTTCACATACCAGAGAATCTTAGATTTTTAAAACTGGAGAATTAGAGGAATAAATTTTCCCACAAATGTATGATAATAGTTTTAGGATTCATGTTAGAAAAATAAGAGTTTTGGAAGAAAGATCAGGAAACTCAGTATGTTTTCCTGTGTAATAAATTCTGCCCTTTTGAATAGAATGTAATCTAATACATTAGAAAAAAGTCCTGAGGCTTTTATTTTAAAGGCAGTGATATTGCTACAGGCAAAGTAATTATAACCATTAAGTCCTCAAAATGTCAGTGGAGGCTTTGGCATCAAAATCCCAGAAGAATCACAAATTGCCTAACCAGTTTTAAAATTTAAGAACTGCATTCTTAGAGGAAAAAAGTACTTACGAGAGGAGGTATTCAAAAGTCTACATTATTTAATGCACAAAATCATAATAATTCTAACTTCTTTTTAAAAATTCATTCTTATGTTGCTTTGGGGCTTTATTTTTAGAGAATGTTTTATATAGTTGGCAAGCAACAAAATCCCTGAATTTTAGGAGCAAACCACCATTTAGGCTGTATCATTGAGAATACCACTTTTTCTTAACAATCTTTTGTTACAAACCCCTTTAGAAAGGTAAAGTAAATATAAACAAAAACTGAATCTTCCTTTAGTAAAAAATATAGCTTATTATTGTAATTAATTACACTTCTCTATGATTTGTCATCCTATTTAAGTAATGATTAGGCTTTCCAGGTGGCGCTAGTGGTAAAGAATTGCCTGCCAGTGTAGGAGATGCAAGAGATGCAGGTTTGATCTCTGAGTCTGATCCCTGGGTGGGGGGAAGATCCCCTGGGGGAGGGCATGGCAATCCACTCCAGTATCTTTGCCTGGAGAATCCAATGAACACAGAAGCCTGGCAGGCTACAGTTCATAGGGTCCCACAGAGTTGGACATGACTGAAGCAACTTGACACACACACACAAATGAAAATGAAAGCAGTGATTAAAATTGAGATAGGGAAATATCTTCATTATCTTTATGTTTACTAGGTATTTAAATAAATATGAAGGTTAACAGCTCATCAGTTTACCTGGGAAATTTCCTGGTTTTAGTCCCATATCCAGGACTCTCCTCTTTCCCAAGCAAACTGAGATGGTTGGTTACCCTAAATAAAGTAAAAATGCATCATAAAACCCTACCCTCAAGTAAAATTACCTACTATGAGAGATGATATATGTGCACTGAAAATTTCAGAAACAAAGTACTAATTAAACAATAGTACTGATAACAGTAGATGGTCAAAATTAGTTCAAATCATTGTTATATAAAATAAGTTATACATTTTTTCAAAATATTGAATCTTGGAGAGGCAATTCAAGAACTGAATACCTATCATGTAGTAAGGTTAGTCAATCTTAAAGGAAATCAACCCTGAGTATTCATTGGAAGGACTGATGCTGATGCTGAAGCTGAAGCTCCAACAGTTTGGCCACCTGATGTGGAGAGCCAACTCATTGGAAAAAACTCTGATGCTGGAAAGGCTGAGCACAAGAGGAGAAGGGGGCAACAGAGGATGAGATGGTTGGATGGCATCACTGATTCAATGGATATGAGTTTGAGCGAACTCAGGGAGATAGTGAAGGACAGGGAAGCCTGATGTGCTTTAGTCCGTGGGGTCGCACAGAGTCGGACACAAGTGACTGAACAACAACATTAGTAAGGTAGTTACTATCTTCCCCAGAAAAATTATCTCTTCCCCAGAAAAGTAGACTTCAGCGAAATTCAGTAACTTGCACAAGGTTATAGTGTCAGTAAAAGGCTGAACTGGAATTTGAACTCAGGTGTTTTGGATTTTGAAATTTACAGGCTTCTTGCTATCCCAGAAGAACATGAAAATCACAATCTTAGCTCCTTTTTTTTAAAAAAAAATACATGAAGCAGCTGAGACCTGGAGTAGGGGCCTGTACAGCACCCCAGAGCATGGCAGTGACAGAGCTTGGATAAAAACTCATTTTTCTTGCCACTATAGAGTGATAGGCCACATGGTCTGGAGCAGGCAGTGAAAGTTTGAGTAAAAGAATGATATCTGCACTGTGGCTTGTTTTCCTTTCCTCTCTAAGTCTCTTGGTTGGCATCTTTAAACATGTGGAGTACAGCACTATCAGAGGGTTGCATCTGTTCACCGCCTGATTGGTCTTATGGTACATCAGTTGTTGCCTCTCTGGTCCTAACCCAACAACCTGTTTAGAGGTCTATCCTGCTTTTAGGCTAGTGTTCACCAAAGGTGAAATTTGTAACATCCTGAATCAGCAGCACCTGGGATGTATACTAAAATGATGATTCTTGGACCCCTATCCTATACCCTTTGAAATTAAGCCAAGAATATGTATCCTAATTACTTTTCATTAAGAAGTTTAAGGTACTCTGCTCTAGGCCCAAGCACCGTTTTCTGATCTATGCACTAAACTCTGGAAAACATGGTTGCTTTACTGAAGTCCTCAATCTTACCCTGATTCAACTGCTGAATTCCTGCCACCTATGATTCATATATCATTAATTCATTTAGCCATTTTACAATATTTGATGCCTCCTATGAACCAGTCATTCTGCTCCCCAGATGTCTGCATTAGTCCCTGCATTGCTCACAGCCTGGTTTTCTTCATGTAGTACTTCTTCCAGTTAATTTAATCTTAAATTCTAAACTTTAACTTGCTTGAATGGCCTTTTTGGACATTGCTTTGATTATATGGCTCCCCATAGGAACAGCTCCTATAGCTCTTGAGGTCCTAGTCTTCAGATCTCTTCAGGTCTGCTTCAGATCTCTTCTTGTGTCTTCTCCTCAATAACCACATTTTTTGTAATTGATCTAAATTTTATTAAGAGTAAACAGGGTATTGGGCTTCCCTGGCAGCTCAGAGGTAAAGAATCCACCTACCAAAGCAGAAGACATGGGTTCAATTCTTGGGTCAGGAAGATCCCCTGGAGAAAGAAATGGCAAACCACTCTAGTATTGTTGCCTGGAAAATCCCATGAACAGAGGAGCCTCGCAGGCTACAGTCTATGGGGTTGCAAAGAGTTTGACATGACTTGGCAACTAAAACAACAACAAACAGGGTACTATGGCAGGACAGGTGTGTGTGTGTGTGTGTGTGTGTGTGTGTGTGTGTGTATGCGCATGTGTGTGTGTGTGTGTGAGAGAGAGAGAGAGAGAGAGAGAGAGAGAGAGAGAAAGAGACTAATTATTTTTAGAGACAGAATAGTCCTGATAGTTTAAGTGAAAGAAATAGGATGACAAAATTTGATAAAGGATATAACCCATAATGAAGTCATGAACCTTTATGTAATGAATAATGTGGCATTAATGTATAGAAATAAAAACACTTGTAAATGTCAAGATAATTTGACAGGAATGCCTCAATTGACACTATTATCAATATTTGGCAAAGTAGTCTAATAAATAAGAGTATAAAATTTGAATAATTCAATTAAAAAAAGGAATTTTTAGAGTTTTTAATGTTGTACCCTACAATGATAACAGACATCATCTGTAAAGATGTTCTTCTCCTCATTAAATACCCATGGGGCATTTACAAAAACTGGCTAAATGCTTGTCAACAAAATAAATATTTATAAAAATTGCACAAATTAGAAATGGCAAAGGGGACATTCTCTGAGCATTATCCCATAAAATTTTTCTTTAAATTAATGAAAGTATAAAGGAAAGCCAAGACCAAAGAGAGATTAATGACCTCTGCTAAACAGTTTTGGAACAAAGGTGACCTCAAAACAGTGTTATAGTCTATTAGAAAATAATTAAAACTGAAATGGCAACCCACTTCAGTATTCTTGCCTGGAAAATCTCATGGATGGAGGAGTCTGGCAGGTTCCAGTCCATGGGGTTGCAGAGTTGACACAACTGAGCAAATAACAACACTAATTTAAATTTATAACATTTTTAATTGTACTCTTTTCAGAGATATAAAGTAAACACAACAACAATAAATCATAAAACAACAAAAGTACTGAACAAAAATGTAACAAAACCCAGACAAATCCTTGGTAAATATAATTGAGGGGAAAAAATGAAAGAAAACAAGAATGAACAAAAGTAGAAAAGAGAAATGGTTAGAAGTGCAGGTATGAAAAACATTATCATTGAATGAGTTAATATATAAAAGTTAAAATTTTCAGTGTATACAGTCAATCATATGCAAATAACTTTGTAAAAATTTGATGAGTAAATGACATTGCTTGTATCAGGACCCATTTCCCCAGTAGCTAGGTCTCAGAGTGCCAGAGGAATTGCAAGCAGTTAAAAAGCCATTTGAGTTGAGTAAAACTTGGAAGATTTTCCAGGTTAAATCATAGCCATTGGAGTCAATTACTTCCAGGTCTTCAACTGACCCAGAGAGTGAATGTTACAGGAAAATTTTATTTGTTAAAATTTTATCCAGTCTTTTCCCAATTCTGCCCTATCCCAAAACTTCAGCAATTCTCCTAACAAAAGTAGCCACAAGAAAACAAATGTGGATATTTACCTGCTGGAAGGACTTCATCTTTCCTATCATAATTACATTTTATTAGAAACATTCAAAATTTAATTCTTGTGCTCCAGAAGTTGTTTCTATGATGACTGGTTTTAAGTTTTACCCAAGTATTGGTTTAAATACTTGGTCCAATATATTTCAACTGTGAAAGCTAGAAGAATCAGAAAGCCTCAGTGCTCTCAGGCATGGAGTGTAACTCCTGGGAGAAAAACACTCTGCAGAAAGGGAATGAAGGCCAATTAATAAAGTCACTGAGCATACCTCTGCTTGGACATTGTTGGAAAGGTAACAGGAAAGCGGATGGTCAGTTTTGATAGAAATAACATCTTTGGGACTTCTGGGAAGTTCATTAATTTTATTATTTGTATTTATTTGCAGCAAATAGACATCAGCTCAGATAGTCTTTGGAAATCCTTCTGTCATAAGTGGATGTTAGGAAATCACAGAGCCCATAGAGCAGGTCACTGCTTAAGGATCGCTGCTTCTGGGCTAAAGCAATTATCAGAAGGAGCAGCAGGAGGCAGCTCATGCCAGGACACCTACGCTTTATTGCCTTTTCTCAGAAATAATGATGTCCACAAAGGTCCCCTAACTTTCTCAGTTCACACCACCCTTAGAGTCTCAGCAATTTTTTCACAGGACATGTAGGCCAACACAAATATCTAACAGTTCCATTTATTAAGGAGTTAGGTACAAATATCTTAATAAGTAATTATATTCTAACAACTTAGCACCTGTTGGGCACTAAATAGCTTCTCAACCTTTAGAGTCACATTGAACACTGCAATCCTTGATTTTTATTTCACATTGATTTTCATGCAGCACATTCATTTTTTATAGCAAGTATTAAAAATCTTAGCTTAGTGAAATATGTTGTCATTAAAAGGAATGGAGTGATCTAATGATGAAACTGAACTATCTCAAGCTGGTAGTTCATATGGTGTACAACAGATGTCTCAGGTATTCCTTTGAAAATTTAAAATATCCTTCATTATGAAGGGTAATCTGATTCACTCCAAGTCTACTGATTTAAGTGTTAAACACTTCTAAGGAATACTTTATACAGAAGTTTCCAGACTAGTTTTTGACCAAATATATGAGTATTGTGACCCAGCTAAGTTGATGTAAAATTAACCTTCACAGAAAAATACCTGGGAATAAATTTAACAAAGGAGATGAAAGACTAATACTCTGAAAACTGTAAGACATTGGTGAAAGAAATTGAAGAGGATACAAGTAAATGGAAAGATACCCCATGTTCATGGAATGGAAGAATTACTATTGTTAGTGTCCATACTACCCAAAGCAATCTACAGAGTTAATGCAACCCCTATTAAAATACCAATGACATTTTTCACAGAACTAGAATAAATAATCCTGACATTTATATGGGACCACAAAAGACCCTGAATTGCCAAAGCAATCTTGAGAAAAAAGAGCAAAGCTGGAGGTATCATGATCCCTATCTCCAGACTGTACTACAAGGCTTTGTTGTTGTTTAGTCGCTAAGTCATGTCTGACTCTTTTGCAATCCTCTGGACTCTAGCCCATCAGGCTCTTCGGTGCACGGGATTTCCCAGGCAAGAATACTGGAGTGGATTGCCATTTCCTTTTCCAGGGTATCTTCCTGACCCAGAAATCAAACCTGCATCTCCTGCATTGGCAGGCAGATTCTTTACCACTGAGCCACCAGGGAAGCCCTACAAGGCTACAGTAATCAAAATAACAGGGCACTGGCACAAAACCATACAGATAGATCAATGGAAGAGGATAGAGAACCCAGAAATAAACCTACACACTTATGGTCAATTAGTTTATGACAAAGGAGGCAAGGACTCCATTGTATAATGGAGAAAAGACAGTCTCTTCAATAAGTAGTGTTCAGAAAACTGCACAGCTACATGTAAAAGAATGAAATTAGAACATTTTCTCACATCATATGAAAAATAAACTCAAAATAGATTACAGACCTATATATAAGACTGGAAACCATAAAACTCCTAGAAGAAAATACAGGCAAAATGCTCTTTTGACATAAATTGTAGCAACATATATATTTTTTGATCTGTCTCCTAAGCAAAGGAAGCAAAAGCAAAAATAAACAAATGGGGCCTCATTAAACTTAAAAGCTTTTGCATAGCAAAGGAAACCATAGATAAAATGAACAGGCAACCTATTGAAAGGGAGAAAATATTTGCAAAGGATATGACCAACAGGGGTTAATATCCAAAACATATAAACATAACATACAACTCAATATAAAAAAGAAATCAATTAAAAATGGGGAAAATACCTAAATAGACATTTTTCCAAAGAAGATATACATATGGTCAATGGGCACATGAAAAGATGCTCTGCATCACTAATCATCAGAGAAATGCAAGTCAAAATCACAGTATAACCTCACACCTGTCAGAACAGCTGTCATCAAAAAGAACACATGTAACAAATACTGGTGAGGATATGGGAGCCCTCCTAAATTGCTGGTAGGAATGTAAGTTGGTACAGCTACTATGGAAAACAGTATGGAAATTCCTCAAAAAGCTAAAAACAGAACTAAAATATGATTCAATAATTCCACTCCTGAGTATATATCTGAAGAAAACAAAAACGCTAATTTGAAAAGACACATGCACCTCAATGTTCCTAACCACATTATTTACAATGGACAAGATATGGAAGCAACCTAAGTGTTGCTCAACAGATGAATGGTTAAAGATGTTGTGTGTGTACAATGGAATATTACTTAGCCATAAAAAAGAATGAAATTCTGCCATTTGCAAAAACATGGATGGACCTAGAGGCTATTATGCTTAGTGAAATAAGTCATGAGATCAAGATAAATACTGTTTGTTTTCACATATGTGTGGAATCTAAAAAATAAACAAATGAATGTATAGAACAAAACAGAAACAGACTTAAGGTATAGAGAACAAATTATGGTTACCACTGGAGAGAGGGAAGAGGATAGGGGCAATATGGGGGTAGGGAAGTGCCAGGCACAAACTACTATATAAGATAAATAAGCTACAAGGATATATTGAACAGCACAGGGAATACAGCTAATGTTTTATAATAACTTTAAATGGAGTATAATCTCTAAAGACATTGAAACATTATGTTGTACACTGGAAACTAGTATATTATAATATTGTAAATCAACTATACTTCAATTAAAAAAAATTAACCTTGACAGAGAACAATCACCTGCTGGTCAGGGATAATTCTTTTAGAACATAGGTTTTGGAGAAATAACTTCTATAGTATTTGAGCCATTACATTATACTTTCTCTTGTTACCAGCATATAGCATTACCTTAACTAATAGACTACCAAAAAATCCACCGATAACTTTTTGTAATTCCAATTTATTTATTTGCAAACACTTTGAGTTTTGTACTGGCTCCCTGATGTAGAAGGCTAGGAAATGGGCAACTTTATAAATCTAACAAATAACAATGATGATGATTTATTGATTCCTGCCCTGGGAATGTATTCAACACTTTGGGGTGACATTATCTGCCAGTAAGCACAAAGAGGCGATCCATTACTAATTGACAGCCTAGTGGTTCAAGGAAGTTAATGCACCTTCTAAAGTGATTTGCTTCTATAAAGAAATTGTTTTATTGGCATTTCATGTCTGAATGTTTGGGAAGCCCTTGGTGCTAATCAGAGTAAATGTGCTGAACTAATCTTTACTGAACTGCCAATGACATTTTACATGCCCTCCTTTTACATATAAGGCCTCTAAATTCAGTAATTTACAGCATGTTCTACAATAGATGAAAACATTCACTTTTCTGATGTGAGCTGTTTTGTGAAGGGTAGTATTTTCCACAAGAAAATGATGACATACATAACAAAAAGTCAGTGACCAAATGTCTCATTATTTAAAGAGAAATGAGGAGACATAATAGAGAGGATAAGGGCTAAGATGGATACTATATTTGTAAGATCGTGATGTTTCCTAGCATCTGCTTTGTGCAGAGCTGACATGATAACACTGAGGTTTTACATCACTTAAATTAAGTTGTCAACACAACACCTTAGACTGTGAACTCTTCTGTGTGCTGTTAAGATTGCCCAGAGATTTCCATAGTGACATGGTAAACACTACTTTCCAGTCACGGAATTTATGTGAACACATGTTAATCCTGAAATAATTCCTTTCTTTTTTTTTGTCTCAGTCTGTAGGGTCAGGTCCCACTTCTGAGCCTGGCTATTACATGGGCTTCATAAGTGGCAATCCAGAAACTGAAGATACTTGGAGACAGAGCCAGCTTTCCTGGTAGTGAAATCACTTAAATAATAGGTTGACTCAAAGGATTTCCTGTTCTCTAGCGACTGTGGAGGCAAAAGTGGAAACACCAAATTCACACTCCTCTTTTAGTCACCTTCCCACCCAAACCCCTGCCAAAGGACAGGAGCTAAAGCACTGTGGTCAAAACTCGTGACATTATTAAAAGATAATTATTTCCCCAAATTGTTGACCTCAAAAATGGGGCTTATGATGTAGTGTATGGTTCTCACAGTGTAATTCCGGGATCAGCAGCATTATCATCACGTGGGAACTTATTAGAAAGGCAAGTTCTCAGGCCTCTCTGTGGAGTTACTGAGTCAGAAACTCTGGGGATGGGGTCCAACAAGCTGTGTTTTAACCAGCCCTCTAGGGGATTCTGATGCATTTTCAAGTTTGAGAATCAAATTTACACTTAGATGAATCTGGGTTAGGATGAGGCTCCATCACTTTATATGTGTGATTACGAGCAAGTTATTCCCTCTCCTCACTTCCTTTGTATGTTGTTTTAAAAGTTAACAGTGCATGGTTAAAACCTAAATTATATAAAAGGTCATAAAATGAAAAATAAAAGCTTCCCTTCCCTCAGCACTTTATCCCAGAGGTAGATACTTTGAACCAATTCCATTTTTTAGCATATTTTTATGATATTTAATAGTATTATTTTAGATATAAGCATATACTGGTATTCCTTGCTTTATTAACCTTATCTATAATCTCTTAATGTCCCACTTTGAAAAAAGAGAAATTTGGCTCACTTATACCACTGGATATTACCTGATTTTGTTATATTATTATTTTCACATAATCTAAGTTTATACAATTTTATTTTGTAACTGCAATTGTCCTGGCCTTTGCCGTCAGATTAATTTGAAAATATTAAAGCAAATAAAATAGTATATGCAGTATTAGATTTATGTAAATATTATTCACTACAGGAGACTCCTCCTATGGAAATGTTCATGTCACCAAACTTAAGAGAGGATTTTAAAAGCATCTAATTCCAGTGCTTTTTTTAGATCTTAGTCAACTACATTTGTTTCTTCTATCTCATGTTCATGTATAATAGTGCTTTTTTTTTGGCTAGAATAACTTTTGTAAGGCATTTTTCATACAGATGTGTAGGTGGCAAATTATCTGCATTTGCACATGTCTGAAAATGTATTTTATTCTTACACTTGTAGTATAGCTAGGCATAAATTATATGTTCCTAATCATTTTCCCTCAGAGTCCTAGAAGCATCATTCTGCTTTTTCTCAAACTTATTTTAATTTCTTTTTTTACCCTTGGAGTTCTGAGATTATGATAACTCCCCTCTCACACCAGAGTTCCTGCCACCCAATTTCTCTTCACAGGTAATTGTTGCCCCTCTCATGTGTCATCCTCTCAGAGTTAGTTTTTTAATATACTACTAAATACACATACATTAGCAAATAATACCTTCGGTATCCCTCTTCTTTTTATACAAATGGTACTGTACTATTTTCTCATTAACATTATATCTTGACAATCTGTGGCAATCATTACCTGAAAGTCTTCTATATTTTTTTGAACATCTGTATAATATTTTTTGTTTGAATGTGCTTTATTTAACCAGTGCCTCTTTGAACATATCAAGTGTTTCCAATCTTCTGTAATCATAAAGATGCTATGCTAAGTTACCTCAGTCTTTGTGACCCCATGGACCACAGGCTGCTAGGTGCCTCTGTCCATGGGATTCTCCAGGACAGAATACTGGAGTGGGTTGCCATGCCCTCCTCCAGGGACCCTGACCCAGGTATCATACTCACATCCTTTGTGTCTCCAGGATTGGCAGGCAGGTTCTTTACCACTGGCATTACCTGGGAAGCCTAATCATAAACAATGCCACAATAAATAAGTATGTGTAAATGTCTTTAGATAAATTCCCCAAAGTCATGCTGTTGGTTTAGATATGAAAATTTGTAATTTTGATGAATATTGCTAGGTTACCTCCATGAAGGTGCATACTCTCAGCTGCAACATATGAGAGAGCTTCTTACCTCTCATCAACACAACAGAGCATTTATCAGACTTTTCAATATCACCAATCTGATAGGAGAATTATTACCTATCAGCACAATTCTGCATTACTTTTCTTTAATTATGAGTGAAATCAAGCCTTTAAAATATGTTTAAGAACCTTCTTTTATTATGAGTGAAACTGAGCCTTTAAAATATGTTTAAGAACAATTTGTATTTCCTTTTCTGTGAACTACATGTACAAAGTCTTTCCTCCTTTTCTAATTGAATTGGTAATTTCATTTCTTGATTAGCAGGAACTTCTTACACATTAGAGAAATTAGTACTCTATGGTATGAATTGCAAATATTTTTCTAAGTTGTTGTTTCTCTTTTGGCTTTAGGTTATATATATTCTTTTATAGCTTCAGGACTTTTAAACTTTAAAAAGGCAACCTCCCCCAAGATTATGAAAGTATTCTCCCATTTATTTTCAGTTTTATTTAATTTTAAAATAAAAACATCTTTTCAACATGAATTTACTTTGATATAAGATATTGCATATGGATCAATTTTTATTTTAGCTTTTAGATGGTTACCTAATTGTATAAATAAAATTCAGAATAATCCACTTCTTCCCCATGGATATAAACTATCACTTGTATCAGAAAGAAATTTCCATATGTAGTTCATCTACTTCTATTGTGCTCCACTGATCTTTTAAAATGCTTTATCTTTATATTTTAATGTCTGATAATGCTAGCTCCTTCTATTTATGCCTATTTTTTGAGTTTTCATATACAATCCTTATTTTTTCAAAAGAAGTTTAGAGTTGCAAATTAAATTTCTGTTATTATTCTTAATGAAATCACATTACTTAGGGAGAATTTACATTTTATTACAGCAAACCATATTCTATTAGTCATACACTATGGTCTGTCATTCCACTCTTCATCCTTTTACATTTTCCAGTGGCACTTGAAAGTTTTCAGCTAGATCTCTAGATATGATTTTCCCTAGGTATTTTGCATGTGTGTATAAATACTGTAAATTGAGATATTTCCCTCTATTTCATCCAACTGCTGTAGCTTGTAAATGGGATGATTATTTGTGTACATTACTTTAATGCCCAGTCAATTTACTGCAGTGTATTATGATTTATAAATGTTTTTCAGTTGATTATTTTATAGTTAACAAATATATTCTGAAGCCACCTATAAATAATAATATTACAGTACATTCTCAGTCACTCAGTCATGTGCAACTCTTTGCAATCCTATGAACTGTAGCTGGTCAGGCTCCTCTGTCCACATGAGTTAATATGGTGGATTATTTGAATATATTTTCCACATACCAGGTATAAAACCCCAATTAGTGATGGGGAATTGCCCTGCTGGGTTCCATAAACTAATATTTTATTTAGGATTTTCCATTACTAAATCATAATTGAGATTAGTCTCTAGTTTCCTTTTTTGTGCAATCTTTGTTGGATTTTTATATCATTTGGCTTGGTTTATAAAAAGAAAATGGGAAATTTCCTTGTTTTTCTCTGTAGTGGGATGTTTAAATAGCACTTGAGTCACCTGTTCTTTAGATCTTTATTCCTTTGTAAAATCATCTAAACCTAGTGCTTAGTTGACAAAATTATCCATTTCTTCTACTTAGATTTCTCTATAATTTCTGGTGTCATTTTGGGGTAAATTATATTATTTTTGAAAACCATTTCTTACCTCCAGTTTTCACATGCACTTGGGGGCATTGGTCAGGTAGCCTGGTCTGTGGGGAGTTCTCCTACTTGCCAAATGAGGGAGGATTTATTTGGGCAGTGGAGGGATTTAGTTAGTTCTGGGAGCAAATACTTTGGTTGGTTTTATTGTCTCCTTGTTTGTTTGTGGAATCTAGATTTTCCTCACATTCTATTTTGCTTTTCTCTTAGGCCCCTGTAATAAGGGGCCCAGGACAGAGATTAGGATTCCTTTAGCATTCAGTTCTCTGTGTTGGCTGGGCACTAGAAGTTGTTGATGTCTTTCCCCTGTGTTACTGTCACTGATAAGCTATGTTTATCCTTCCAACTCCACACCTGATCTTTGTGGGTGCCCCCTCTGGCTTTGAGTTCCTCTGGATTGCTCTTGAAAACAGTTGCTCCTACTTCTGATGCTTTGGGCTATGGCTCCTCCTGTACACATTACTCTGTTGGTTTGGGTTAACTCACTTCAATATTCTGACATTTCCTCAACGTTTCTGGTTGGTTCTTGTTTCTTTTCTTGCTTAGAACATAGCTATGCCTTCCTCCTTGAGAAATATTCCTTTTCTTATTATCTTCAGAATAATGGGTGACAGTAATTGAACCTAACCCATAATATGCTGCTCAGCCTTCTAAGCCTTAGCATCTTTTGCTTTCTAAGTGCTTTACACATATTAATGAATTTAATCTTCATAAAACTCTATAAGGGTGAAATGATTATTATCCTTATTTTATAGAAAAGTAAACTGAGATAAGGAAGGAGAAAGCACATAACTGAAAAACATATAGTGAACTTGGGCATTTGAGCTCCCAATGGTGGTCCCTGCTTACAACCACCATTCTGTACTATCTCTTATTGTCAAAAAGCATTAAATTTTGATCCCTTTACTTAAAGTCACTGGATCCCAGTTTCCTTATCTTTAACATGGAATTAGTAATATCAGCTTCCTAATTCACTGTTGGAATAAAATGTTTTGCACAGCACTTTGCATACATAGCCCTCCACAAAATTTAGCCATTATATTTTGGCTTGCAGTCACTCTAGACTTAGAATTTTAGGCTCTTTTATCCCCTTTGTCTTGAAAGAGATTCTTCTCATTGAAACCTGAGTATGCAATCATTTGAAAACCATTTTCATTGATCGTAAACATCATCCCTCAATTTTGCCATATTCGCTGATATAGGCTATTAGTTAGTGTTAGTTGCTCAGTTGTGTCTCTTTGTGACCCCATGAATTGTAGCCCGCCAGGTTCCTCTGTCCATGGAATTCTCCAGGCAACAATACTGGAGTGGTCCCTTCTCCAGGGAATTTTCCCAACCCAGGGATCGAACCTGGGTTTCCTGTATTGCAGGTGGATTCTTTACCATCTGAGCCATCAAGGAAGCTCATATTTAGCTGCAACTTTCTCCCTCTGCCAGAATGTGTTTAATATTTCCTTATTTAATCCTAGGTATTTTACATTTCTTTGTGGTGTTATTATTATGTTTTATCTCCAGTGTTTTTCTTTTCCTTCCATAGGTCAATGAGGTAATTTATTCATGATAAAGCAACTCATTCCATTAGACTTTTATTGTGCGCAGTAAGAAAGGCACTGAGATCCCTTCTGGTGTTTGGAAATGTGTTCATTTCACTGACAGACCCCTTCCTTATCAGACAAAATTAAACACGATATGTGTTTGTCTCTTTAATTTACACCTAGAATACTCAAGGTGCTCGCTGCGGGTGGGAGCGGGGTCATTTGAAAAAACTGAAGTGATATTTTCAGTCTTCTTGCTGCTTGACTATGCAAAAAGATGGCTGTTACCCTCCACTCAGGGTATTTATTGCTCTTGGGGAATGGAAAGGAGGGTATTTATTGCTTTTGCCCACCGAGGGTCATTTTGGGGCCAATGTCTCATGCAGTGATTCTCAACCCTACCCACATATCAGAATCACCCAGGAGTTTAAAAAAATAGCCCTGATGTCCAAAGCCCCAGATCAATTAAATCTGGGTCTCTGGGATTGTACTATCAGCATCAGTATTTTTTGTAGCACTCAGGTGATTCTACTACACAGTGAAGGTTGAGAATCACTGCTCTAACTCCTCTGGTCCTGTCAAATGTAGTCTGACATTAAGATGTGATGGGAAAGTACTAGCGCTAATGACCAAAGATGGGAAAAAATTCAATTTTCAATACCCTGCAGAAGTATTGCTAGGTACCACCTTCTAAGGACCGAGGGGTAGGTGATGATGTCTCTTGATGATGCCTTCTAGTTAGAGGGACTCTGACAGCTTTACAAAATCTTCATTTTAAATAAGGCCATTCATAGTGCTAATGAATCAGCAGTAATTTGTGGGGAAAGTTTTCTTTCACTTCAACAGGTCATTTTCCAAGTTTCTCAATGCTTGTTCACTTTATATTATTTCAGCAGCCTTGACCTTACTTCTTGTTTGATGTGGCTCATGCCAGGCTTCTTTTCTTTCATTACGGGAGTAGAAGCCTGCTCACAAATCCAGTCCTGAATGTCTCTTATTTTCTAAGACCTGCCTTCTAAGTTCTGTGCTTTTAGGTTCATCTGCCAACACACATCTTGCAAATCTCCTAAGTCTTGAAAAATTCCATATGTGCCTTTTATCATTCAGGATGAGAATTCAAGTACAAAAAGGGCTTATGTTTTCTGTATATCATGTGTTTTGAGGCACACCATACTAGTTTTCATATGTATTTATTTTCTTTCTAAATATTTCTTTTTAAATTGGGGTATAATTAACATAACATGTGTAGGTTTAAGGTGTACAACATGTTGGTTTCATACGTTTACATACTGCAATATGATTACCACTATAGCTTTAGCTAATGCATCTATCATGTCACATAATTACCATTTCTTTTTTGTGTGGTGAGAATATTTAACTCTTAGCAGTTTTGAACTCATCCCTTCCTCCTGGTGGTCTCAAATCTAGGTTATTACCAGTCTCTTACATCCAGTCATGTATGCTATTGGGAGGGTGGTTATACTAAAATGAAAATCTGTCTCTATCGTTTTTCCAGTCTGTGCTTAAAAGTAACCCTTTAACAGATCACCCCCGATGACATCCATAAATTTTAACAAGGCACTCAAGGTCTTGTATTATTATCTCCTTTTGTCTACATCTGTACCCTCACTTCCCACGCCACGCTCGGATCTCAGGGCAGTTTAACTCAGTTGGTGTTTCCTTTGTCCTTTCTGTCTGCAGTGCCTTTGCCTAGCAAGCGCCAACATTTGCAGATTCACCAAGGCATCACTATCCCTCTCTGACACCCTCAGAGAAGTAACCAATTCTCTACATTCCTTGAACACACTGAACAGATTTTGACAATTATATTCAACATATTGTTTCATACTGATTTCTTTACGGATTTGACTTTCCTCTGTTAGTGAGTAAGCTTATTAATGCAAAGGATTATGTCTTATTCATTTTATTTCCACAGTGCCTTAAGGTAGGTACTCAAGAAACTTTTGTTGGATTAATGACTAAAAGTATGGATCTAATTTTTAAACTGTATGTATACCTTGTATCCTCTTTGAGGCCCCTGGGAAGCCATTTAATTCAGATCCTAATAGAAGGTTAAGGTGAGCTACTTCTGTGAAATAGATTTGTCTTAGTTTATTGGTAATGGAAAAAAAAAGTGAAAGCATTACTCACTTAGTTGTGTCCAACCCTTTGTGACATGATGGATTCTATAGCCTGCCAGGCTCCTCTGTCCATGGAATTTTCCAGGCAAGAATACTGGAGTGGTAGCTGTTCCCTTCTCCAGAATATCTTCCTGGCCTAGGGATTGAACCCAGGTATCCTGCCTTGCAGGCAGATTCTTTTCCATGTGAGCTACCTGGGAAGCAATTTATAACCTTCACTGGACTTTAAAGTCTATTTTTTTGCTAAGGTATAAGCTCCCTGAAGTCGGGGACTATATCCCTCTGATCACTATTCTATTTCCACCCCTAGTTCAGTGCCTGGTACAGAATGGCTGTTCAACAAATATGCAGAAGTAATAAGTTCTTAATCAAATTACAAACATTAGTATACAAGAGGGAGAGGCTTAGGTTGAGTTCCCCAGACACAGAGCCTGAGACAAGAATTTATGTGACAGTGATTTAGCAGGAACTGTTTCTACGAAAAACCACCAGGGAAGTAGGACTAGGAGGAGAAGGAGGTCAGGCAAATGTATAGAAACACTGAAGAGTGAAACATGGAAAGTTCTGAAAGTAGTACACAGTCACATTCCACAGTTGTCCAACCAACTCCAATTCCAAAGAAGCCAGAGTATTTGTCCCCTCCACCAATCAGGCATAGGATAGGGACTGTGGAAGCAAGACATAAATCCTCGTGCACTTTAGGCTTTCCATGCATAAAGGCAAAGCAAGTTCTCACAGCTGGATGGCAGGCAGCTAATGAAGACACACATGTTCTGGTTGTTTGGAGCAGGTGTGCATGAAAATGGTATAGGCGTAGGACCGTCAACATGTGCCATAATGATTATTGTCTAAATCTAGACATGGAACTTTTCTCCAGGACTCGATCATTTGGATCTTCCAGGGAACACTCTTAGACCACTCCTGCAAAACCAAACAGCTCAGACTCGACTTGGAGCAGAAAGTAGGAGGTATGGAGCCAGAGTTCAGTGAAGGCCTTCTGAATATGCGAAAGTTGTCACATTTCTCTTAGTTATGAAACTGGGTCCCTTCAACTGGGGCCATGGGATTACAAGAATGCCCAAGATGATTAAGCTTAAGTTTTAAAGCAAAGGATTCATCTGTTCTCCCATGGAGTAAAAGCCCCTGGCCTAGAGCCAGGAGACCATGTAGAATAGCCTCCATTAGAAAGCCATCAGGTATATGAAAATCTAGCACCTTCACTTACTGCAGTTAATTTCACTTTAAAGGGTATATGAATCACTGGTCATCATGTTAAATGCAAATTCTGATCCAGCAGTTCTCACCTGGGACTTGAGATTCTGCGTATCTATATGCTCCTAGGTGACACTGATATTGCTGGCCCAATAGCACAGTTGGAGTAGCTGTGGTCCTGGGGCACATTTTAGAGGGAGGGGATATATGTGTACATATAGCTGATTCATGTTGTTATAGAGAAGAAACTAACACACCATTGTAAAGCAATTATATTCCAATTAAAAATAAATGAACAAATATCACCAGCCCAGGTTTGATGCATGATACAGGGTGCTCAGGGTTGGTGCACCGGGATGACCCAGAGTGATGGAATTGGGAGAGAGGTGGGAGGGGGTTTCTGGAAGGGGAACACATGTATACCCATGGTGGATTCATGTCAATGTATGGCAAAACCAACACCATAATGTAAAGAAAAAAAATTAAAAAATAAATAAATAACAAGTAAATGAACAAATAAAAATGGAAACACAATGAAAACAAACACAGAAAGAATCTAAATATTGGATTTGAGGTTTAGAAAGAAAGAAATCCAAAGCAGGCTGCTACCACTTTATTTAATGTCCCAGGGACTGCTGATCTTCTTGTTTCCCAGAAGAGAGATTTTAAGAAAAGATGTTCTCAGGAAACTATTAATATATGAAGTTAAAAGCCACTCAGTGGACCATCTGCTAATATGTCCCCAGCTGGAATGAGCAAACTGAGTTATTAAGATTATAATTTAGCAAATTGTGTTTTGTAGTCTCCATATTACCCATCTGCAAAGCCCCAGAAATAGGAACGAGGTAAAAAAAAAAAAAAAGAAAGAAAAGGCTCGGACTTTGGCTTCTTCCAAGTGGGTCAAGGTTTATGTGGATGAAGACTCCTACTTCATAAAAGCCACTTTGCTTTCTGACTCTGACACTAAAGTCTCCATCATGGTTGTGACTTTTGTAGGCTGTGTCTGGGTTAATAGGTGTTCATTATTCTGGAAAATTAAGACTAAAGGGAGGAAAACTGCCCATATAAATTTTCCAAGTATTTCCATTTCTAAGCCCACTGGCTGGTTTTTGTCTCTTTTGCATAAACATTCACCACAGTGGCTTTAGCCACATTCATTGTACATGGAGAGGACAAGCGTGCTTATTTTGTCCCAGAAGCCCTACTTAGAAACAATGACATGTACAGAACAGAAGGGCAATGAAGCCAACTGAAGTCGGGGGAGATTAACGGGAACAAACTATGACTCATGAATTGGGCAGATGAGCTTAATTATTCTGTTGGGGAGTTCTGGATTGTCTGTGTCAACTGTCTCTACCAGCACTCCTTTCTAAGGCAGGTAACTGTGCTGAGAATATTCTTTCCTATATGATTTTGGGTTTGAGTTTGCTAAGAAGGGATACTCCTATGAAATCTGAAAGGTGGAAATGAAAGCTATACTTCTTGGGATGTTGTGTTACATATAAGCAGTTTTGTGGAGTGCAGTGTATTTTGTTGATTTGACAGCTTCACAGATCTTCCCATGAGCTCCCATTTTGGTGACCAGCATGGTGGCTTCTTGGATTTCTTCACTTCCTTTTTCTCAGCCCACTTCACCTACTTCAGTGTTTTAAATGAAGTCCCTAGACCAATGGTTCCCAACCTTTTCGATACCAGAGACTGGTTTCATGGAATACAATTTTTCCATAGACCGAGAGGCAGGAGATGGTTTTGGGATGATTCAAGTGCATTACATTTATTGTGCATTTTATTTCTATAATTATTACATCAGGTCCACCTCAGAACATCAGGCACTACATTCCAGAGGTTGGGGACTCCCTAGATCTTCCATCCTTTGGCTACAGCCCCATTCACATTTTCACTCCCTCAACTCTCATGGTTCATATGTCTTGATTTCCATGTTAAATTCCCTATTTTTTAATAAATGTAGTGCCTCTGTTTTCCTGACTAAACCCAGAGTGGCACAGGAGTTCTTGAGTTTATTGGATTTCTATCAGATTAAAGGGATATTTAAATGCTTTGATGAGCTTCTTTGGTGGTGAGTGCTTAGTACTTTTCATCTTTTCCCCCATTTTATCACTTCTTCCTTCTTCTGTTGGGCTGGAAGTGTCCCAGATTAGGTTCCTGAAGAAGCAGACCCTGAGACTGAGTTTAATGTGAAAGATACCTATTAAAGCATTCCCATGGGATAAATGCTTATGGAAAGGAGAGAATGGAAGCAGAAGTGAGGAAAGGAGAAGTCATCTTCAATGCAGGCCCAAGGGTAGGTGTATCCAGCTCCATGAAAAGGTCTGGAGAATAGAAGACCCTTCATTTTGTCCCTGTTTGGACAAAGAGGGCCAGAACCTTAATATTCTAGCAGTGCTCAACTACAGGATATAGCCCACTGCACGAAGGATCATGAACTTGGGCAGGGAGGCTCTTTTGGGTGAAGTGTTCCCTGAAGGGACTGCTGGCTGAAGGCTGGTACAACAGCACTCACAGAAACTGGGGCAACAAGTGCTTCCTTGAAGCGGGCTCTGGGTGCTATATCATAGAGTTCACTCCAGGAAATAAATTGGGCTGTGTTTTAAGTCAGTGTTGGAGCTATAGCTTGGAGTGAAGAAAGGAGAATAGGATTTGTGGTAGACAGGGCAATATGTCTAAAGGCCTGAAAGACAGAGAGTGCTTGATATTTTGAACAACAACAGATAGTCCTATCTGACTAAAGCATGAGATAAAAGAGTTTTCATCACATTCCCAAAAGACAGAGATAATTCTTGAAAACTCAGAATGTGGCTCTAGATACTGAGCACATTTGTGGCAACTTGTTCTTGGGATACTGGAGTAAAAGTTAAGTCTTTCTAGAGGCTAGCCCAGATCATCAGCCCCATCATGTCAACACCAAGCTCACCACATCACATTCTATAGCTCTCTCTTCCAGCGTGGGAAGTAGGCAGAGGACCATTACTCTTTGTGAGTTCCTCCAAATTCAAGGTGTTTCTTCATTTGCCTGATTGATGCCTGTCTCTGACCCTTTGCTTCCCAGGATGTGGCTCAGATGGGGCATTTGCCAGTTCTTTCTGAGTGTCTTCTTTTTTTCTGATATCATATGCAGGCTCCTTTTCTCTTTCACATAGTTTATTTTAGGTTTTGGGGACAACAACCCTTACCTTTAATTAAGAATATTTTCCTGATGCAATGCAAGAGGTCTCACCTCCTTGCTAGCCCTAAGCATGTCCTCCTTTTCTTTTACCTTATTCATTTATATAGATTATGGATGTAGTAGAAAGAACATGGACTTTGGATTCAGATAGACCTGGATAAGAATGGAGTCTCACTTTCTACTTAAGCAATTACCCTTATCTTTCTCAGCATCAGTTTACTTATCTGTAAACTATGGAGAGATGTTCAAAGATGAAATAAAACCATGTGTGCAAGAATTTGGCATAGGTTAGACACAGGGTAGGTTAATGTCCCTTTCCTTTTCTATCTGGGGTTTTAGCATCCAGCCCTGAATTTAATCTACTAAGATGGGGGAGTTCTCCTTTCTTTGAGAGTTATTGGCCCTGCTCTTTGGGTCTTGCTTATTTTCCTTCTCCCAGTGGCCACTGGCAGAGCTTAGCTCTCTTTCCCCACTGGAGCTCATATTACTAGTTCTCTGACATTAATCTTAGCTGCATCACTGAACTGGCTTTATTCTTTGGTCCAGTTCTGCTAACAGGATTACTTTAGGCATTTCCTAATCTTGATGTGTGATCAGTACCTCTAGACACATGAAGCGCTAATGCTCCAAATGAGACAGGCACTACCGAAGTAACACTTCAGGTCTTGTGGAAGGAGAGAGAACATGTTTGTATTCCATGGCCAGATAGACCATGATGGTTCTAATTGGCCCTCCTGAGTGTTCTTGCAAGCTAATGTTCTTCAGAGTGCTGCAGAATTACAGTCTAATTCAATTTCCCCTCTGATCAGCTTACAGATCTTTATAAATGCAGTCTGGACAGATCAATGTTAATAGCCAGTGGCATTTTGGAACTAGACAAGTGGGAAAAACAAACTGGAGCTTTACTTCTCATAGGCATTTTTAGATTTCCTGAATGCCTTTCAGAGGCTGCTAAAGTTCCAGCTGAACCTTACCCCTTGCTGCCTCTATCAGTCAAGGATTTTTAGAATCAACAGTATATCTTTATCTATGTATCTATAGTTATTATATATATATCTATATATATATATAATAATGAATTGGCTCACGTGATTATGGAGGCTGAGAAGTCCAAGATCTGCTGTTGGCAAGCAGGAGATCTAGGAAAGCTGTTGATGTTAAATTCCAGTCCAAAGTTGGCAGGCTCAAAACCCAAGAAAAGCCTATTTTTCAGTTTGAGATCAAAGGCAAGAAAATGAAACAATGTTCCAACTCCAGTAAACAGCAGGTGGAATTCCCTCTTACTCTACCTTTTTGTTCTATTCAGGTCCTCAATTAATTGGATGAGGCCTACCCACTTTAGTGAGGGCAATCTGTAATTACTAAATTGACTGATTTGAATATTAATCTCATCCAGAAACACCCTCACAAACACACTCAGAGTGTTGGATCAAATGTCTGGGTGTACCTCATGGCCCAGTCAAATTGACACACAAAATTAACCATCACACTGTCCCACCCCTACTTCCCAATAATGATATTTGCTTATGGAAACTTTGGTCCCATGGAAAAATGATGTTCCCTTAGGTCCATGGGGTCACAAAGAGTTGGACATGACTGAGTGACTAACAGTTTCACATTTAAGTTGTGAATGGCTTAACAGTAAGATGACATCTCAAATGTTCTTTTTTTTTCTGGAAATAGAACTGCCATATGCCCCAGCAATCCCACTGCTGGGCATACACACCGAGGAAACCAGAATTGAAAGAGACACGTGTACCCCAATGTTCATCGCCACATTGTTTACAATAGCTAGGACATGGAAGCAACCTAGATGTCCATCAGAAGACGAATGGATAAGAAAGCTGTGGTACATATACACAATGGAACATTACTCAGCATTAAAAAAATTCATTTGAATCAGTTCTACTCAGGTGGATGGAACTGGAGCCTATTATCCAGAGTGAAGTAAGCCAGAAGGAAAAACAACAATACAGTATACTAACACATACATATGGAATTTAGAAAGATGGTAACGATAACCCTGTATAGAACAGTCTTTTGGGCTGTATGGGAGAGGGCAAGAGCAGGATGATATGGGAGAACGGCATTGAAACATGTAAATTAGCATATGTGAAATCAATCGCCAGCCCAACTTTGATGCTTGATACAGGGTGCTCAGGGCTGGTGCACAGGGATAACCCAGAGAGATGGAATCTGGAGGGAGGTGGGAGGGGGGTTCTGGAAGGGGAACACATGTATACCCATGGTGGATTCATGTCAATGTATGGCAAAACCAACATGATAATGTAAAGAAAAAAATAAAATTAAAAAATTTTTAAAAAAGCAAATGTTCTTTTCTAATTTGAACTGAGCCAGCAACATCATTTGCAGAATCTTTTATATTAGCAGGAATGACTAATGCTTGCCAATAGACATGCAGCTTTGACTCCCTAGCAGTCAGTGTTGTTTTTCTGTTTGCATGTCTACAGTGGAGACTGCATATTGGGAGTGATTAGAAGTCAATTTACTCATTTTCATCATAAATCTAACCATCAAAAATATATTTCAAGCCAATGACAATCATAACAACAAAACAGGGGTAACTATACTTATATCAGACAGAATAAGCTTTATATATATATATATATATATATATATATATATATCAATATACATACCCTATATATATATATACAAACAAACAAAATAGGGGTAACTATACTTATGTCAGACAGAATAAGCTTTAAACTAAAAATGGTAAAAAGAAGCCAAGGTCATTATATAGTAATAAAGGGGTTAATCCATCAAGGAAATATAGCTATTGTAAACATTTATGCATCCAACATCAGAGCACTAAAGCAAAAACTTACAGAGCTAAAAGGATAAGTAAATGCAATACAATAATAACTGGGAATTTTAATGTTCCACTCTCAACAATGGATAAGTCATCCAGACAGAGAATCAATGAGAAAACAGTGGATTGGAATAACACTGTATGTCAAATGGATCTAACAGGCACATACATGACATTCTATCCAATAACAGGAGGATACACATTCTTCTCAAGGGCACATGGAGCAATTGGTAGGATAAACCATGTGTTAGAACACAAAATGAGTCTAAGTAAATTCACGAAGGTTAAAATCATAGCAAGTATCTGACTACAATGGTCTGAAACTAGAAATCAATGACAGGAGGAAAACTGAAAGATAATACTCTCCTGAACAACTAATGATCAAAGAAGAAATTAAAGAGAAATACAAAATTAAATTTATAGATGAAAATGGAAATACAATATACCAAAAGTTATGGGATACAGCAAATGCAGTTCTAAGAGGGAATTTTACAAATGCCTATATTAAGAAAGCAAGAGAGGTATCAAATAAAGAATCTAGCTCTATGCCTTAAGGAAATAGAAAAAGAAAAACCATCTGAGCCCAAAGTTAGCAGAAGGAATGAAATTAAAAAGATCACAGCAGAAACAAATGAAACAGAGAACAGAAAAACAATAGAAAAGGTTAACAAACTTAGAGATTAACAAACTTACAAAGAAAAATCAAATTGACAGAGCTTTAGCTATACTAACCAAAGTAAAAAGAGAGAGGATTCAAACCAACAAAAATATAAATGGAAAAGTAGACATTACAACTGATACCACAGAAATACTAAGGATCATAAGAGGCTACTATGAAAAACTAGACACCAACAAACTGGACAACCTAGAAGAAATGGAAAAATTCTTGGAAACATATAACCTATAAAGACTGAATAAGGAGGAAATACAAAAATTTGGACAGGTCAATTACTAGCAACGAGAGTGAATGAATAATCAACAGTCTCTCAACAAGGAAATGACCGGGACCAGTTGGCTTTACTAGCTCAGTTCAGTTCAGTTGCTCAGTCGTGTCCAACTCTTTGTGACCCCATGAATCGCAGCACACCAGGCCTCCCTGTCCATCACCA
>ML660672.1:454115-467264 GCA_007570785.1 Antilocapra americana | reverse complement strand
CCTTGACTAGACAGACCTTTGTTGGCAAAGTAATGTCACTGCTTTTAAATATGCTATCTAGGTTGGTCAAAACTTTCCTTCCAAGGAGCAAGAGTCTTTTAATTTCATGGCTGCAATCACTATCTGCAGTGATTTTGGAGCCCCCAAAATTAAAGTCTGACACTGTTTCCACTGTTTCCCCATCTATTTCTCATGAAGTGATGGGACCAGATGCCATGATCTTAGTTTTCTGAATGTTGAGCTTTAAGCCACATTTTTCACTCTCCTCTTTCACTTTCATCTAGAGGCTCTTTAGTTCCTCTTCACTTTCTGCCATAAGGGTGGTGTCATCTGCATATCTGAGGTTATTGATATTTCTTCTGCCAATCTTGACTCCAGCTTGTGCTTCTTCCAGCCCAGTGTTTCTCATGATGTACTCTGCATAGAAGTTTAATAAGCAGGGTGACAATATACAGCCTTGGCGTACTCCTTTTCCTATTTGGAACTAGTGTGTTGTTCCAGGTCCAGTTCTAACTGTTGCTTCCTGACCTGCATACAGATTTCTCAAGAGGCAGGTCAGGTGGTCTGGTATGTCCATCTCTTTCAGAATTTCCCACAGTTTATTGTGATTCACATAGTCAAAGGCTTTGGCTTAGTCAATAAAGCAGAAATAGATGTTTTTCTGGAACTCTCTTGCTTTTTCCATGATCCAGCGGATGTTGGCAATTTGATCACTGGTTTCTCTGCCTTTTCTAAAACCAGCTTGAACATCTGGAAGTTCACAGTTCACATATTGCTAAAGCCTTGCTTGGAGAATTTTGAGCATTACTTTACTAGTGTGTGAGATTAGTGCAATTGTGTGGTAGTTCAAGCATTCTTTGGCATTGCCTTTCTTTGGGATTGGAATGAAAACTGACCTTTTCCAGTCCTGTGGCCACTTCTGAGTTTTCCACATTTGCTGGCATATTGAGTGCAGCACTTTCACAGCATCATCTTTCAGGATTTGAAATAGCTCAACTGGAATTCCATCACCTCCACTAGCTTTGTTCATAGTGATTCTTTCTAAGGCCCACTTGACTTCACATTCCAGGATATCTGGCTCTAGGTGCAGAAAAAGCCTTTAACAATAGTTAACATCCATTTGTGATAAAGCTCTTTAAAATCAGATAGTGAAGGAATGTACCTCAACATAATAAAAGCCTTATACAAGCTTATAGCCAACCTCATACTCAGTGGTGAAAGGTTGAAAGTTTTTCTCTTAGATTAGGAACAGACAAGGGTGCCCACTCTCACCACTTCTATTCAACATTGTACTGGAAGTTCTAGCCAAACTATCAGACCAGAGAAAGAAATAAAAGGCATCAGAACTGAAAAAGAGGAAGTAAAACTTTCTTTATTTGTAGATGATATGGTTTTATACATAGAAAACCCTAAGTATTAGTCACTCAATCATGTTCAACTCTATGTCCCATGAACTGCAGCCTGCCAGGCTCCTTCATCCATGGAATTCTCCAGGCATGAGTACTGGAATGGGTTGCCATTCCCTTCTCCAGGGAATCATCCTGACCCAGGGATCAAACCAGGGTCTCCTGCATTGCAGGCAGATTCTTTACTGTCTAAGCCACCTGGGAAAGAAAACCCTAAAGACTCCACCAAAAAAAGCCTGTTAGATTGAATCAACTGAGTGGCTTATCATAACATTTATTTACTATTACAGCTCACATGATAATGGGTATCCCAGGGTTATCTAACCTTGACTTGCACATGAATCTACATCTGCAATTTGGTGGCTTAGTTTGCATGTCTAGAGGTCATCTGGGAACTTTGTGATCTGCTGCACTAGGCTGAGCACCTTAGTGAGCAGCTTGCTCTACATGTCTCTTATCCTACCCCTGGGATTATGAGATGGCCTGTGAGTCTATCTTTCTCACAGTGATGGCAGAGGTGCAAGAGAGCTACCAGAAACACACAAAGCCTCCTGAGGCCTTGGCTCAGAACTGGAGTAAAGTCATTCCTATCTTATCATATTAGCCTAAGCAAGTCAAATGGCTGAACTCAAATTCAAATTGTGGGGAAATTGACTCTTACATGGGAGGAGCAGGAAATGTGCAGGCCAAAAGACATGGATACAGAAAAGGGTGAAGAATAGGGTTAACGTAATCTACCACAACCCCCCAATTCTACTTGAAGCTACCCTAACAGGGATTATGCTCAAAAGAGACTCTAATGGTTATATTTCTTTCTCCCAGTTTTACTGAGATATAATTAACACAGAACTTTATCAGTTTAAGGTGTAAAATATAATGATTTGACTTAAGTATTCTGAAATAATGAACAGCAATCTTTCTGTTCATTATTTCTTTGAAGAGGATAGATATGACACAACCACCTGAGATGAAATCCTACTTTTGACTTGGCAAATTGATTTATATTTGGTTTTCACTGTATGTGACCCTGAGTGAATTAACCAATCATTTAAAGTCCTTCTAGGAAATCATAAGAGTGGAAGGGAAATCAAGCAATAAATTTTATTCTACTAAGTTTATGCAGGTCCACAGTCACACCACATCAGACAAATAATAATCAATTTTATTTTTTTAATGTCTGGAGAATATGATATTGTAACCTCTCTCACTGTCAGGAAATACTGAATTTAATCTAAATCCTTCAAGCTCTGGTTTAAACCCACTTTTTGTTTGCTTGTTCCTAGTCTACAAGCAGCATAACTGGTCATTGTAAATTGCATAAAAATCCTCCAGGTACATAATTTGTTTCTTCTGCTTTTGGAGCCCCTTCTCGTTTTATACTATTAAATAACTGCTCAGTCATAATCCACTTACTAAATCTTGTCCAACTCTTTGCAATCCCATGAACTATAGCCCGCCAAGTTCCTCTGTCCATGGGATTTTCCAGGCAAGAATACTAGAGTGGGTTGCCATTTCCTTCTCCAGGGGATCTTCATGACTCAGGGATAGAATCCACGTCTCTTTCATCTCCACATTGGCCAGTGAATTCTTTACCACTGAACCACCTGGGAAGCCCATATATGGGTTGTACCTCTTCATTTCCAGGTCTGAAATTTTCTGCTTTCTTTTAGTATCATTTTCTCCTTCTGCCCACAGCCAATCTCCACTTGGACAGTCCACGAACATGTTAATTTAGACACTTAGCTCAGACAGTTATATTTGTTCCCCAGATCCTATGCAGGTCTTCTGATTTTCTCAGATTCATAACACTGGTGTGATGGCTTTTTCTCTTCTCCTTTATCCCTACATTGATCTCCAGGTACTGAAGATTCTTCCTTCTTGTTTCCTCTTCTTCCATTTCCTTACGATTTCTGTCATCAGTGATGAAGTCCAGGAGTTTTTTCTACAGTCAGGCAATAATTTCTGTCTGTCTACAAACTTCCCATTCTCCTACTGTACTTCCCAGATATCTTCTTTCAGAATCCTGGGTTCTATTCTTCTAAATCTGCTATGATTCTGAATTGCCATGCACAAGTGTCTTCCGAGGACAAGATGACCGAAACTCTCCTCATCAACAAAACAAACCAACTCAATCATTGCATTCAATAATTAAGCAAATATTTATAGATCATCTCCAATGTTTCAGGCTACACGCTAAATGCTGGGAAGGAGGTTGATGATGAAGAACTGTCCTAGTTTCCTTGTACATGTGACTTATTTGTTTTCCCATTTGAGCCTATGCACATGCCATTGCCCACACCAGAATGACCTTCCTTCTCCTGAGAGATTGTATTACTCATCCCTAAAATTCATTTGCTTCTTGAAGTTTTGTTGAACCAACTACATGGTTTGGATTATTCCAGTCATAGCTAGTCCTAATTAGTAAAATGTGTAGCTGCCATTTGTAATAGGGATGTATTATAACTATACACATTTTCATTTATTTGTTTATCAATTACAAGCTCAACTGTTAGAACAGCTGCCTAATATGTTCTATTAGTAATATGCTTTTCACCTTTTATGAGACTAAAATTTCTGATTGCATCTGACAGGTATAATTAGGTAATAGAAACCACAATAGCTGTTTTAACAGAAATAATTTAATACAACAAATTGTTAACCAGGTATTGTAGATCTGGAAAGGCAAAAGGGGAATACCAATATTGCAAGATTGTAACTACAGAAAGCTGCTCCTACCTGTAGGACTGGAAAGCACAAGGCAGAGGTCAGGACTGTTAAAATTTAGTAACTTGGGGACTTCCCTGGAAGTCCAGTGGCTAAGACTCTGCTCCCAATGCAGGGGGGCCGGGTTTGATCCCTGGTCAGGGAATTAGATGCCATATGCCACAACCTAAGAATCTGCATGCCACAACTAAATATCCCACATTCCCCAACAAAGATAGAAGATCCTGCATGTCACAACTAAAACCTGGCACAGCCAAATAAATACATATAAAAAATAACTTAGTAACTCAGAGGAGAGGTTGTTGCTCAGCTGGTGTTGATATCTCTGAAGGAGCAAATGTCACTGCCTGGATAAAGAAATCTTACTGGGGTAATGCTGACAGAAACAGTGAGCAAATGGGGATGAGCAAATCCCTTCTGCCTCCTCCATTCTCACACATTCCCTCACATGCCCTCTATTGGCAGAGTCCAACACGAAGCAGGTGGCTGAGGGGAAAAGTAGCTGGCAGAGTCCCAGCCCCTGCCTCAGAGAAAAAAAACAAAGCAAGGCAAGATAGGTTTGGAACTGAGAAGGAAAAGCATTATAACCAAGAGAGTCACTTGGGGAAATTCTCAAGTGTGCAGTTGACCATGGAAATCTAGACTTACCAGATGCTCATACTGAATCCCATCTCTTACCCCATGACCTTAAAGCATTTTCTGTTCACTTTACTCCCCCAAAGAAATCCATCATATCTGTGTTTCAAGAGAATGAGAGCAATGTGCAAAATCAGCACCCAGTAGGAAATTAAGAACTTGTTCATGGGGTTTTCATGTGTTCTGGGGAGCAGAGTCACTGTGGGCTGTCTCACAAAGCTTAACTTTACCTGCTACACTGCATTGCAAAGATAACCGTGCCTGGGTGAGCTTGGGAGAGTCTGCTGGGTATCACCTTGCTCCAGTGAGCTTCTGACCAGACATGCTAAGCCAAGCAATGAAGAAAAAATGTGTGCTGTTCTGCTGAGCCAAAAGTGGCTGTTGGAGAATTTCACTGAGACTTAATTTGTTGGAAGCCCTTTTCATCTTTATGCTGTGTGTTGAGGGAGGCGATGATTGTTTAGTCTTTGTAATTTCTTCCATTTCTGGTTATGCTTTGCTCAAAAGACTGCAGCTTTCAATTACGTAGGTAGGATGTTTTCAGATTACCTTTTTAGAGACTTTTTCTTAGTATAAAGGGATACATGTTCATTATAGATAATTTATAAAACACAGTCAAGCAAAAAGAAAGAAAAAAATCATTAAAATTCTGCTTTCCAGAAACAACCGAGGCTAATATTGTGAATCTTGTGTTATATATCATTCCATATGCATATATATGCCTATTTTTACATATATACACATACTTTAAAATATATTCTTTAGAGATTTCCTGGTGTCCCAGTGGCTAAGACTGCATGCTTCCAATGCATGGGGCTCAGGTTCAATCCCTGATCAGGAAAATAGATCCCACATGCCATAGCTAAGAGTTCATGTGTCACAACTAAAAGATCTCAAAAGGCCGCAACTAAGATCTGGTGCAGCCAAACAAATAAATATTTAATATATATGTAAATATATACATAATGTATATATACACACATTTAAATGTAGCATGTGTATATTATACAAATAAGTTTTTGCTGCTTCTTTTCTAATATTCTATTTAACAGTTTGCTCACTTTTGTACTGAAATTTCTAAATTGTCTGTAGTGTTATTCCTATTTAACCCTCCTGGTTACATCTAACTGGCTGCAAAGTGAAAATAATCCTACATATACTGTTCTTGTGTATTCCTTAGCTGCTTATATAGATTTGCATCAATAATTGTCTGTATATCCCAGCCATGATCTGTTATCACAGAGAGTCAAGAAATATGTACACAGATGAGAATTTTCAAATGTACCAAGGCATCATAGCTTCAGTTGGTCTTAAATCCTCTCCCACTGCTCAAAATTCTACCTACTTCTAATCTTCATGAAGATTTCTCAATTGGGGGATGCACTGGGCCTATTCAAATAGTGATTTGATAGGTAAGTTCCAACTATGGCAACTTATCTTCACAATAACATGCCTGCCTTCCTCTTTCAGCTCACTGTTGCTCTTTATACACAGAATTTTACTCCAAGTATCCCCCCTAACAATATAGATCAAAATTTGAAATTAATTATTACAAACAGGAAAAGGAAACAGATGATATTAATGTAAATGACACAACTTACTAAACCCAATATAAATGAAGTCGCTCCATCGTGTCCGACTCTTTGTGACCCCATGGGCTGTAGCCTACCAGACTCCTCCATCCATCTAACTTTCCAAGCAGGAGTACTGGAGTGGGTTGCCATTTCCTTCTCCAGGGGATCTTCCTGACCCAGTGATCAAACCTGGGTCTCCTGCATTGTAAGCAGACGTTTGCCGACTGAGCCACCAGGGAAACCCAATATATGCAAATATAATTTCCACATATAATCAAAATGAAAAATATATTATTGAGATTTGTTCCATATTGAGTCTTTGAAAATTGGCATGTGTTTTATACTTATGGTACATCTTAATTTGCATATTGAATTTTCATTGGGAATACTTGAACTGAATTCGGATTTCATACAATTTTCAGTTAAACAATTGATTCATATACCTAAATTTTCCCAAGCATACTTGAAAGTTTTCCAATAGCTGAAATCAAGCAAGTGACAAAAAATCATCTTCCTTTATTATTTGTATCCACATTGACAAACTGGTTTATTGCTTTTAGAACAATGATTTGAATTTGAATAAAAACCATATCACTTTCAATTTACATCTGTCCAAGTTCACTAAACCTTGTGTCAACTCAGAATGATGAATAAATTCAAAGGGATATTCTGTAAATGAAAAACAATTCAATTTATTGAAAAAACAATTCTTGAATTTTTCCTGTAGTTTTTTGCAGCCAATTTACATAATGCTGTCAATTACAATTTAAATTCTCTGCATATTGCTTCATGTTAGAAAAATGTGAAAATCACTATTAGTAATTTATATTATGAAAACTTTCAATATCAACATAAATTCTCATACATATCTAGTTCACAAATAAGCTTTTCCTTCCCTTGGACTTTCAAAATGAGCTCATTCCTCAGCATCATTAAACATAAGGGAAATGCAAATCAAAACCACAATGAGATACCACTTTACACTCACTAGGATGGCTATAATAAAAAAGACAGATAATAGCAGTGCTGGCAACGATGTAGAAAAATCAGACCCCCTCATATTCTGCTGGAGAGAATTTAAAATGGTGCAGCCACTTTGGAAGGCAGTTTTGCAGTTCCTCACAAAGTTAAACATAAAGTTACCATATGAACCTAGGAATTCTACTTGATATCTTTGCAAAAGAAAAGAAAACATATTTACACAAAAACTTGTACACAAATGTCCACAGCAGTGTTATTTATAATAGTCAAAATGTGGAGAAAATATAAATTTCATCAACTGATGAATGGATAAATAAAATGTTATATATTCACATAGTGAAATATTATTCAGCAATGAAAAGAAATGAAGTATTGATACCTAGTACAACATGAATGAACCTTGAAATCACTGTGATAGTTGAAAGAAGCCTGTCATAAAGGACCACATGTCTGAAGAACTATGGATGGAGGTTCATGATATTGTACAGAAGGTAGTGATCAAGACCATCCCAAAGAAAACGAAATGCAGAAAGGCAAAATGGTTGTCTGAGGAGGCCTTACAAATAGCTCAGAAAAGAAGAGAAGCTAAAGGCAAAGAAGAAAAGGAAAGCTATACTCATCTGAATGCAGAACGCCAAAGAATAGCAGGGAGAGTTAAGAAAGCCTTCCTCAGCAATCAGTGCAAAGAAATAGAGGAAAACAATAGAATGGGAAAGACTACAGATTTCTTCAAGAAAATTAGAGACACCAAAGGAACATTTCATGCAAGGATGGGCACGATAAAGGACAGAAACAGTATGGACGTAACAGAAGCAGAAGATATTAAGAAGAGGTGGCAAGAACACACAAAAGAACTATACAAAAAAGATCTTAATTTTTTAACCATGATGGTGTGATCACTCACCTTGAGCCAGACATCCTGGAGTGCAATAAGAAGTGTCACTACAAACAAAGCTAGTTGAGGTGATAGAATTTCAGTTGAGTTATTTGAAGTTCTAAAAGATGATGCTGTGAAAGTGTGGCACTCAATATGCCAGCAAATTGGGAAAACTCAGAAGTGGTCACAGGACTGGAAAAGGTCAGTTTTCATTCCAATCCCAAAGAAAGGCAATGCCAAAGAATGCTCAAACTACTGCACAATTGCACTCATCTCACATGCTAGTAAAGCAATGCTCAAAATTCTCTAAGCCAAGCTTCAACAATACATGAACTGTGAACTTCCAGATGTTCAAGCTGGTTTTAGAAAAGGCAGAGGAACCAGTGATCAAATTGCCATCATCCGCTGGATCATGGAAAAAACAAGAGAGTTCCAGAAAAACATCTATTTCTGCTTTATTGACCATGCCAAAGCCTTGACTGTGTGGATCACAACAAACTGTGGGAAATTCTGAAAGAGATGGGAATACCAGACCACCTGACCTGCCTCTTGAGAAATCTGTATGCAGGTCAGGAAGCAACAGTTAGAACTGGACATGGAACAACAGACTGGTTCCAAATAGGAAAAGGAGTGCACCAAGGCTGTACATTGTCACTCTGCTTATTTAACTTCTATGCAGAGTACATCATGAGAAACGATGGGCTGGAGGAAGCACAAGTTGGAATTAAGATTGCCAGGAGAAATATCAATAACCTCAGATATGCAGATGACACCACTCTTATGGCAGAAAGTGAAGAGGAACTAAAGAGCCTCTAGATGAAAGTGAAAGAGGAGAGTGAAAAATATGGCTTAAAACTCAGCATTCAGAAAACTACGATCATGGCATCTGGTCCCATCACTTCATGAGAAATAGATGGGGAAACAATGGAAACAGTGACAGACTTTATTTTCTTGGGCTCCAAAATCACTGTAGATGGTGACTGCAGCCATGAAATTAAAAGACGCTTACTCCCTGTAAGAAAAGTTATGACCAACCTAGGCAACCTATTAAAAAGCAGAGACATTACTGGTCTGTCTAGTCAAGGCTATGGTTTTTCCAGTAGTCATGTATGGATGTGAGAGTTGGACTCTATAGAAAGCTGAGCACTGAAGAATTGATCCTTTTGAACTGCCGTGTTGGATAAGACTCTTGAGAGTCCCTTGGACAGGAAAGAGATCCAACCAGTCCTTCCTAAAGGAAATCAGTCCTGAATATTCATTGGAAGGACTGATGCTGAGGCTGGAGCTCCAATTCTTTGGTCACCTGTGTGGA
Organism: Antilocapra americana; assembly: GCA_007570785.1. Taxonomy (NCBI): domain Eukaryota; kingdom Metazoa; phylum Chordata; class Mammalia; order Artiodactyla; family Antilocapridae; genus Antilocapra; species Antilocapra americana. The sequence continues at coordinate 457,754 of ML660672.1, read as the reverse complement.
CTGACTCATTTGAAAGATCCTGATGCTGGGAATGATTGAAGGTGGGAGGAGAAGGGGACGACAGAGGATGAGATGGTTGGATGGCATCACTGGCTCGATGGACATGAGTTTGAGCAAGCGGAGGGAATTGGTGATGAACAGGGAAGCCTGGCATGCTACAGTCCATGAGATCGCAAAGAGTCAGACTTGACTGAGCCACTGAACTGATACTGATAAAAATGAAATGTCTAAAATAGGTGAATCTATAGACAGAAAATAAATTGGTGGCGTCCAGAGGCACGGGAAGAGGGGAAACTAGGAGAAAACAGGGAATGATTGCAATGAATATGGTATGTCTTTTAGGGTGATGGAAAATGTCCTAAAATTAAATTATGGTGATGGCTACACAGTTATGTGAATATGCTGAAAACTCATTGGATTGTATAGTATGTGAATCATATTTCAATAAAGCTGGTATAAAAATGTTTAGTTTCATGTGCAATCTGATATCAGTGAAAAATGTAAATCTCATTGCCAGTTTTGTCTTTGGTTATTGACTACTTGGCAGGTATTCCTTTTGCTTTAAGAAAATCTTGAATTTTAGTTAAAAGTACTGTACACTAAATCTTTGCAAAGCTTTTCTACAAGTCAGCCAATAAGCATTGGCAAAGAACAGACAATCATTGTCTTCTATTTCTGTCAACAGTTCCATAAACTGGCAATGATTCATAGCATTTGCATGTGTACTGAACAATTTTAATAACTGTATCCATTACATTTTTCTTAGGTTTGCTTCAGAAAACTGAGCACAAATATTTTCAATATGCATTATACAGTGGAACAAAGCAATAAGAGAAACATCAGTCTTTTAAAAAAATCAATAAATTCATATTTTTGAAACTAATATAGCTGAAGCATCATCTGTTATTAAAGAAATGAATTTTTTCATATCTAGCTGAAATTCTTCTTTGACAGATTTAAAAGATCAAAAAAATATCTACACCATGGATTTGATTTTTAGGCCCTTAATTGACATCATTTCTTTATAAATTTGTAAGTCCTTTGAGACAAAATGTATCCAGAGTATTATTGGGCAATGCCACTTACATTGCATGACTCATCTAAAGCTAGAGAAAAGTACATGTGATTTTTCAAATTTTGAGTCAATTGATCTTTGAAATTGTTAGGTCTTGTATTCCACAGGTAATTGTTTGGTGGCATAATTGAGAATTATTTCTTCATAAAATTTTTAAATCTTTATTTTATAATTTTATAACTTTTCTAACACAATTTCCATCAGAGAAATGAAAAACCTTTCACTGTTTCTCTGACTAAATACGGTTTTCTTTTTATCCAGGAATCTAAGCCATTATATAGCAGGCCAAATTTATAAATTAATTTAAAATGTTTTGTTGGACATTTCATTTTGATCCCAGGTAACCCATTTCATTGATTTTTTTAAAATATTGATATGTAAAACTTTCATGTGATATGTAAAATATTGATATGTAAAGTGCATATCTTTATGAGTATATCAACTTCACTATTTATTGGTTGAAGTAAATTGTATTTATTTTTAATATTTTCATAATATTTTCAACTTTATTTTCTTCTAAAGTAGTTTACACACAAATAGCTTATTTGTTTTGTTATGCTATAGCAAATTGCAATTGCCATTCACTGTGAAGTTTGTGGGATACTTTATCCCCATTTGTTGTTTTTCCTGTTCTGCTCATAGTACCAGTTTCTACATCTCCTCTCAATTCTGTATCAACTGGACGCCTTCATTTTAAATAGAAAATCTTTTCTAAGACAAAGGATAATTTCATTATAGGGAAGATCCCCTGGAGGAGGGCATGGAAACCCACTCCAATATTCTTGCCTGGAGAATCCCGCTGACAGAGGAGTTGGTGGGCTACAGTCCATAGGGTCACAGAGTCGGACATAGCTGAAGCGACTTAGCACAGAGTTTACTCACTTTACTGCACAGCAGAAACCAACACAACATTGTAAAGCAACCATATTCCAGTTAAAGTACAACAAAAAATAGAATCTTGAAGTATTTGTAAGATATTGGAGGACCCAAGTCCCTACCCAACTGAATGCTCTCCTGAAGGCATGTACTACTGACCACCTCCTGTGAGCACTGCAGTCCACTGGGCCAGGACACAAAGGTCCTTGGTCAGAGTGCATATCTTTATGAGTATATGTGAAGTAGTCCATGGCAACTCACAGAGATCTTCAAGGCATACCTTAAAGAAGTCTGAGGTTTTCAAAGAGTATGTGGGAGTAAGATCTAATGCAATCTGTGCCACTGTTAATATGGCTCTCTTTGAACACTAGCTTCATTCTTTAATAACAGATTTTCAATCTATGTGTCTTACTAGACGTGAGCACACCCAAGCTCCAACTATTTGTGTCTGTTCTCCTTATTTGACTCTTATCTCCTTAAGGCTAGGGATTCTCTTTTTTCTTGTTTCATTTTTAACAATTAATTTTGTAATCCTTCATGTCAAACTCTGTGTCAGGGACATACTAGATATACAGTAAATGGTTAATTGAACAAATGACTATGTTTTAATTGGAGCCATTTGAATCAATGTTTAGCTTATTATTTAACCTAGAGAAGGACACTGTAACTGTGGACATCTTATGCAGGAAGGGATTCCTTTATGCAGGAAGGGAGATTATTGACATGGCAGACCAAAGGAGGGGTAGATTTTTCCATAAGATATACTTGCCTCACTTCAGAAAGAATATTGTCTAGATCTGTAAATTTTCTCCTTAAACATATAAAGTTATCCTTGATTTGTAATGAAGGGAAGATGGCCCTTGTGTGTATTTTTTGCACCAAGGCTTTGCTATCTTTACCAAAGATGCTCTGTTTGAAAGGAAAAGAACTCTATCTGCATTTCAATTTTTAAAGGGGTTGAAAAACCCCTTTCTCCTAAGTATGCAAGGGTTTTAAAAAGACCAAAAGTAATACAAGCAGAAGAAAGTTGTATTTTTCATTTCATGAATGCAACAGGGAGCAGCCACAATGTCTATACACTTTCTTACTCTACCAATGAATGTGCTTGAATCAAAACCCTTAAAAATTGCCTCAGTATCAATCTCAATTCCAAACAGACTCCATCTCTGTGCTTTGCACTGAGGTTGGAAGAACACCTCATTCATAGGGATGAGTTTGATGATAGGATTGAAAAAGGTATTTCCATAGGAAACCAGTCTGGTTCTACCAATTTGAATCCCAGGTCTCGACAGCTGACAGGTGGTAAGAGCTCTGGCTTCCTCCTGACAATAAAAATGGAGGATTTCTGCAAAACTGTTATGGATTATGAAGCAGACTCATTTTCCACTGCTTTAGTCCTTGAGGGCTTCCAAATTCTCTGTGGGTGTTAGAGCTTCTGTTTTCTAGTAGTGGAGAATAGAATGTTTTTTTTTAATTTTTTATTTTTTTTATTGTTTTTGCCATACATTGTCATGATATCACCATGGGTTTACATATGCTTCCCCTCCGGAACCCCCCTCCCTCCTCCCTCCCCCCCGGGAAATCTCGCTGTACCAGCCCCGAGCATCAATCCTCGGCTGGCGATTGATTAGACACATGACAATTAACATGCTTCAATGCCCTTCTCCCATATCATCCCACCCTTACCC
>ML660672.1:427354-449115 GCA_007570785.1 Antilocapra americana | reverse complement strand
ATAAAAATGGCTAACAAACACATGAAAAGATGCTCAACATCACTCATTATCAGAGAAATGCAAATCAAAACTACAATGAGGTACCACTTTACACCAGTCAGAATGTTTTGTTTTATCAGAATTAACTTTTGTGGGTTTTTTCAAATTCTCAGCTTTGAATAGTTTAGGAAGATAAAACTTGTCACCCACTGCACATGGTCAGGACTCTTGTGTTCTCTGGGATTAGGTTACTGGTTCCTTGGAATTCTTAGTTGGCTTATTTCTTTTGGATGACTTTGTTCTGCCAGAATAACACTTGTTCAAATAATATAATTAATTAACATTTTTATCCTTTTATGTGTCTCATTCATCCATTTATTCATCTAATAGTTATGAACACCTACTGTGTGCAAAATGCTGCAGGATCTCAAGAGAGACTAGATACAGTTCCTACTTTCTAGTACCTTGAAAACCAGTGCACATATGTCTATATGCACAATAAGTATTCCAGAAAAAGGAATGAAAAATATCCCTAAGAAAGTGCTTTGAAAATGTCAAGGAGGGAGTATTTACTTCTAGCTAAGAAAACAGAGAAACTGCGTAAAAGGTGGCATTTGAAAGGTGGAGGGATTTCAGTAGGAGAGAATGGCATGAGGCTGGTTAGATTGATTTGTAGATCCAATGTTACACTGGAACGAGAGCCCATCATGTGCACTCTTCCAACTTTCTATTCAGTGACATCATGTTGGTAGCTTGAAATCAACAGTGATGGGAATATTTACAAATTCTATAAATCTTTTTGTTTACTTTTTTGTTTGTTTCTGAAAATTGGTCTACCAGCATACCACCAGACATATTGCAATATTATTCCTATTACTTTTGACTCTGCCTTTGTGTTCAGTCATATCCGACTCTTTGCAACCCCATGGACTGTAGCTCACCAGGCTCCTCTCTCCATTGTGTTTCCCAGGCAAGAATACTGGAGTGGGTTGCCATGCCCTCCTCCAGGGGAATCTTCCTGACCCAGAGATTGAACCCATGTCGCCTACATTGACAGGTGGATTCTTTCACCACTGAGCCACCTGGGAAGCCCTTCTATTTCTCCATCCCTCTCTAAATATATTCCCTTTCCCCCAAGGCCTTGAAGTTCCCCCAACTACACAGAAGAAGATATTTTACTGTCCCATTGATCTTGGGTTTGTCCAAGAAAGCTCCTTTGATCAAAGGAATGTCAGCAGACGTGATATGAACAAATGCTTGAAATGTACTCGCTGAGTTAGAGAAGGGTATTTCCTATGCAACTTGCTATTTCCAAAAGAATGAGAAATACAGAGTAGAGATGAACTAAAGCAAGAGTGGGAAGCCAACAAAACCCACCCAATATCAGCAAATCCCAGCCGACCTATAGACCTGTGAGTCAGAAGTAAATGCTTGTATTTCTATGCAACTGAGATTCTGTAGTTGTCATTTACAGAGTAATAGCTAATGGATTGTGTTAGATTCCTATTACTGCTATAACAAATGCCACAATGTTAGCTTATCAAGCTAACATCAAGATTCAACAGGGCTGGTTCCTTCTGGAGGTTCTAGGGAAAAATCTGTTCCTTGTCTCTTCTAGCTCCTAGAGACTGTCGACATTCCTTAATTCATGACTGTGTCTCTCTAATCTCTCATTGTCACATTGCCTTCTCCTGTCCCTGACCTATTTTACTCTTATAAGAATCCTTGTGATTACACTGGACCAATATGGATAATTTATGGTAATCTTCCCATGTCAAAATCCTTAACTTAGTCATATCTGCAAGGCCCCTTTTACTATGTAAGGTAACATAGTCACAGGCTCTGGGGATTAGGATGTAGACATCTTTGGGAGCCACTATTCAGCCTACCACACTAATATAATTGGAGAATAAAGTATGCATTTGTAATGGTGGAAAATATGCTGGAAAGATAAGTTGAAGTCAGCTGCAAGGTACTTTGAAAACATATTTTGTAGTGTCCATGATAACTTTATCTAGGCTCTTGATATAGTTAGTGTCAAGTTCAAAGAAAATTAATTTGGTGGCCTTGAGTAGGATGAATTGAACTGGGGAGAAACTAGAAGCAAGAAGCTTAACAAGCACATTAGTCCAGTAGAACATTAATAACCATAAGAACCAAGGGCATAGCAGTAGAAAAGAAAAGGAGGGGTACTTATTTTAGAAACTGAGTGATAAATCTGAGTTTTAAGCTTGAATAACCTTTGATTACCTGTAATAGAAATAGAGAAATTAAGAAGAGTTAGAATGGGGATGGAGTTGGGAGCACTGTAAGGATGAGAATCTATGATTTTTTTTTTAAATGTTGACTTTAAAGTGCTTGTAGGCTATACATTTTCCCTTAAGATCATAAGCTACTTCAATCTGGGGGCCAGTCTTATTAATTTTTGTGCTCTTGGCATCTAACAGAGTAATTGGCATTTGTTAGGTTCTCAGTACATGTTTATTGAAGAATGGAAGGAAGGCAGGAGAAAGAGAAGAGGAAGGAAAGAAGGTGTTGAATGCCTCTTCTTCCTCCACTCCCAACCCTGGCTGAGCCAGTCCAGTGGATGGTTCGCAGGGCAGAGGAAGCAATCTGAGGAGTAGGTCTTTCAGATGCTCTAATCTCAAACTGGGAAAGTGCTCTTCTGTATTTTCGTCCATACTGAGATTCCTTACAGGCAGCTAGGCCAATGAGCAGAACAGATGAATATGCAACCAGATGATACTTCACCAACACTGACTTTACCAATATAAAGGGAGAAATAGCAGGTATATTCTGGCCCCAGAAGGTATCAAATGTGCAAATCCAAGGAAATTTTTATGCGCTTAACCCACATTTTTTCCCCTTGTGATCTCATCTTTTGTGTCTGAGGCACAAACCCTTGTCAAACTCCTTCCAGACCACTGATGGATTTTCCCTAATTTTTATGTTACTTGCATTTAAAAAAATCAACACAATGGCACCACTAAAAGGGGAGGTGGCTCTAATGCCAGGGCATCTGGGGTTGGTATATATTCAGTTTCAGCTTCCACTGGGACCTTAGCTCTACTTGGTTAAACTTCCATTGTTTTTGTTTTCTTTGGCTTGTCTGTCTGTCTGTCCTCAACAACTCACTCACCAAAATACTTTCCCCCCTAAATGTATTGTTTTATCTCATTTTCTCTTTAACAATGATGCTTTCTCCTCTCAAATGAGAGGTTGCCATGACTCCATACCCTGATGCAATAGGATGAAGAAACCAGGATAGTTTAGCATTTTAATAGCTGATAAGGAACCATATCAACTTTAGCAATGTCAAATGTTGTGGGTAAATGCCAGTAAGAATGATGACTATAAAAAGACCAAAAGATTTTGTTACCAGCAGAGGAAGGCAAGCCATTCATGAGTGACCTTTAAGACTGCAGTTTCAATGGAGGTTAGGGTTAAAAATTGACTGGTAAAGAGGTGGAAGCCAAGGGAAGAGGATACTCTTCTGAGATGTCTGAAGTTCAAAAATAAATGAGACAGGATGGTAGCTCAAGGTTGCAATAAGAGAGCAGAAAGATTTTTTCGGACACTTAAAATCATGTTTTATAAATATTAGCCAATTATATAACTGAAAACTTTAACTTACCTGATAATCAAAGGATAAGGGGAACTGAGGGAGTCTCAAGATGAAGTAATTTGAATTTCTAATAATTTGTCTGTTGCTTCTTTTAAAATACAAGTATCAGAACATTTTTTTTTAACATTTGTATTTATTTATTTATTTTTTACATTACCATGTTGGTTTTGCCATACATTGACATGAATCCGCCATGGGTATACATATGTTCCACTTCCAGAACCCCCCTCCCACAATCAGATGTGGTTATTATTTATTTCCTATATGAAATAAGTCTTGAATTAGAACATTTCCATCTACTGACTTTCACAGAACTCTGTATATGTTTTTTGGTGATGAAGGACTGAGGTGCCAGAAAGATATATATTTGAAAAAACACAACAAATGTAATTCCCCTGAAAAAGCTTTAAACAAAATCAAATACAAATTAATCTTTCAATTTCTTTAGTTGTCTTTATATTTGAAAAAAGCATCAAATAAACACTGTTTGTTATTTTCTAATGCTTCAGGGAAAGATGATTCCTCTGTTTTAAATCTAAGTGAAGGTTAAATGAGAATGAAACCCAAGATTGAATTTGTGAGGTTTTCATCAAATTAGCTCTATTCTACCACAGAAGACTTTTTTCAGTACATTATAATTGCCAAAAGAAGTTAGAGTTGGCTTCATGTTAAGAGAGAAGATCACTGATTGAACATTCACTTCAAAAGAAATTGAATGCTGATATTAAAAGAGATGAATATTTTCCTTCTGGAAAATACTAATTAAATGAATCATTATTTCTTCTTACACAATGAGCTTGTCAGAAACTCCATGAGGCTAGAAGCCCAACAAAGCTTTAGGATTATGGAATGTGTTAGAAAGAGTAGAACCAGGACATCAGCCAGACATCCTGGAATGTGAAGTCAAGTGGGCCTTAGGAAGCATCACTACGAACAAAACTAGTGAAGGTGATGGAATTCCAGTTGAGGTATTTCAAATCCTAAAAGATGATGCTGTGATAGTGTGACACTCAATATGTCAACAAATTTGGAAAATTCAGCAGTGGTCACAGGACTGGAAAATGTCAGTTTTCATTCCAGTCCCAAAGAAAGGCAGTGGCAAAGAATGCTCAAACTACTGCACAATTGCACTCTTTTCACATGCTAGCAGAGTAAAGCTCAAAATTCTCTAACCTAAGCTTCAACAATACGTGAACCATGAAATCCAGATGTTCAAGCTGGTTTTAGAAGAGGCAGAGGAACCAGAGATCAAATTGCCAACATCCACTGGATTATGAAAAAAAACAAGAGAGTTCCAGAAAAACAAATATTTCTGCTTTATTAACTATGCCAAAGACTTTGACTATGTGGATCACAACAAACTGTGGGAAATTCTGAAAGAGATGGGAATACCAGACCACTGACCTGCCTCTTGAAAATCTGTATGCAGGTCAGGAAGCAACAGTTAGAACTGGACATGGAACAACAGACTGGTTCCAAATAGAAAAAGGAGTACATCAAGGCTGTATATTGTCACCCTGTTTATTTAACTTATATGCAGAGTACATCATGAGAAACTCTGGGCTGGAAGAAGCACAAGCTGGAACCAAGATTGCCAGGAGAAATATCAATAACCTCAGATATGCAGATGACACCACCCTTATGGCAGAAAGTGAAGAGGAACTAAAGAGCCTCTTGCTGAAAGTAAAAGAGGAGAGTAAAAAATGTTCACTTAAGGCTCAACATTCAGAAAACTAAGATCATGGCATCTGGTTCCATCACTTCATGGCAAATAGATGGATAAACATTGACAGACTTTATTTTGGGGGGGCTCCAAAATCACTCTAGATGGTGACTGCAGTCATGAAATTAAAAGATGCTTGCTCCTTGTAAGAAAAGTTATGACCAACTTAGACAACATATTAAAAAGCAGAGTCAGTATTTTGTCAACAAATGTCCGTCTAGTCAAGGCTATGGTTTTTCCTCATGTATGGATGTGAGAGTTGAATTATAATGAAAGCTGAGTGTCAAAGAATTGATGCTTTTGAACTGTGGTGTTGGAGAAGACTCTTGAGAGTCCCTTGGACTGCAAGGAGATCCAACCAGTCCATCCTAAAGGAGATCAGTCCTGGGTGTACATTGGAAGGACTGATGTTGAAGCTGAAACTCCAATACTTTAGCCACCTGATGTGAAGAACTGACTCATTTGTAAAGACCCTGATGCTGGAAAGATTGAGGGCAGGAGGATAAGGGGACAACAGAGGATGAGATGGTTGGATGGCATCACCGACTCAATGGACATGAGTTTGGGTAAGCTCCGGGAGTTGGTGATGGACAGGGAGGCCTGGCATGCTGCAGTTTATGGGGTTGCAAAGAGTCAGACATGACTGAGCTACTGAACTGAAGTGATACAATGCAGTTGAATGTACCAATGGAAACATTTTGTGTGTGGGGTAGTTGCTCAGTCGTGTCTGACTCTGCCACCCGTGGACTGTAGCCTGTCAGGCTCCTCTGTCCATGAGGATTCTCCAGGCAAGAATACTAGAGTGGGTTGCCATTTCCTTCTCCAGGGGATTGCCACAACCCATGGATCAAACCCAAGTTTTTTGCACTGTAGACAGACTCTTTACTGTCTCAGCCACCAGAGAAACCCCATTATTGAAATATCTATAATAATTATAATTTCTGGTCATGCTTGCACTCTTATGTTCAAATCAAATGAGAGTGAGGGTTATAATACTGGGAAGGACAACAAATTGCACATTATTTCCATTTTGATTAAAATCATAATGTAAGAGGAACTTTGAGAATTGTTTTAAACATAGTTTACTTTGATCAGCCTCAGACATAAGCAAATTAAAAACAACAACAACCCAAAAGATATGCTAGCTAAGAGAACTTATATTCTGATTTCACTTATCCATGAGGAAAATCAGTGTGCTTTGTACAACAATTCCCTTGAAGGAATTTTTCCTCCCAATTTGGTTGTTTCAATTGGGACAGCATCAGATGATGTCTGACAGTGGTCCAGAAAAGAGAAAGTGATTCTTTTGGAAGGGAAACTATTATGGGCTTGTTCCTTGTTTTCTACTTTGATTTTAAAAAGAAAAACCCCTTTAAACATTAAATGATACCTTTGCAAAGTCACTGTACTGGACTGGGCTTAGTCATTTGGTCATGTCTGACTCTTTGTGACCCCATGGACTATAGCCTGCTAAGCTCCTCTCTCCACTGGGATTCTTCAGGCCAGAATATTGGAGTGGTTGCCATGCTCTTTTCCAGGGCATCTTCCCAATCCAGGGATTGAATAAAGGTCTCCCACATTTCATGTGGATTCTTTACCATCTGAGCCACCAGGGAAGCCCATGAATACTGGAGTGGTTGCCTATCCCTTCTCCACGGATCTTCCAGAACCAGGAATCAAACTGAAGTCTCCTGTATTGCAGGCGGATTCTTTACCAATTGAGCTACCAGGGAAGCCCTGGAAAGTCACTAACATACTCTTAACCTACAACCTAGTAGGATTTGTTCATATGTGTTTCCTTCTATCTGGAATACCTATTTCTTTTACAAGTCAGGTCCTTCCTTCTCTTCCAAATCTTTTTCAACATGCATTTCCTTTCTGAAATCATGTTGCCATCTTTGAACGCCATCTTCTGCTTCTGCCACTCACTTAGCTCTAGGTCCCTCAGATAAACCTGCATTCTTTAATTGTGCATATGTGTTTAGACCACAAGAAATGGTTTGTATCCAAGAGCCAAGGTGGGAAACAATGGGGCTATGAGAAGTAGTCCCTAATGCCGGGATGCCAGCTTTCTTAGACTCTTCAGATTCCCCATGGGGAGTAAATGGCCATTCAGACATTTGTTTGATCATTTATTCCATTCTTCATTCTTTATCAGCCATTTCTTTCTCGCTTCTCCTGTGTCACCCCCTCTATTCCTCAAACCCAATCAGTCTTCAAGTTGTATTGATTTTATTAGTCATGATCACTAGGTTCCATCTCCTTCTTTCCATCTCCATTACTTTCACTCTGGTCCAAAGCACAATCATTTCTCACTTGGATTTTTGTTACAATGTCCTTATTTGTCTTTCTGCATTTGCTATTACTGTGCTATCTATTCTCCATATTACAGCTAGAGTGTTCTTAAAAATAATCATAATAAAATATGATTATACATTTCCCCCACCTCTCATTTAAAATCATGCAATGGCTTCTTATTATTCTTAGAATAGAGAATAAAACCTTTACAAGGCCTAAATTAGAGTCACCATCTGTCCCAATTTACCCAATTTGAAACCTGTTTATGCCTGTTGTCCAGGTTTAATTATCATCAGCATCCCTTTCACTTTCAAGGGGACTTCCCTGGTGGTCCAGTTGTTAAGACTCTGTGCTTCCAATACAGGGGGTGCAGGTTCCATCTCTGGTCAGGGAACTAAGATCCCACAGGCCAGGGCAGTGCAGTGGAAAAAAAAAAGAGGGCCTTCCGTTTTCCAAAGGAACCTAATTGACTGATAAATCGTGTGACCCCTCCCCACCAGCCCTACTCCTTGCATTCTACTCTCCCTCTCACTCATGGGAATATAACCTCATTGGTTTTCTCTCAGTGCCTTAGATTTTCTTACCTCAGAGCTTTGATACACACTTCCCTGAAATGTATTTTCCTCTTCTCCTTACCACGGTGACTGTTCTCATTCTTCAGATCTCATTTGATCTCATTTTAAATGTCAAGTCCTCATATTATATGTTCTAAATAATCTCAGTAGTTTCCTTCAAAGCATTAACCACCTTTGCAATCACATATAAATGTGTGTCATTATTCAAATAATGTCTCACACCCTCCTCCCTGCACAAGACAGCAGAGGAGGTATCTGTTTTGCTCTCATTAAATTCCCAGTATCTCCCACAGAACCTGGCACAGAGTAGGCAATCAGTATGTATTTATGGAGTGAATAAGCTGGTGAACATGCTCAGGGCACTCTGTACATAATACCTCCTACAAGGTCTAGATTAAGATTGAAATTAAATGATTGCAAATATGGTTAATATCTTATATAAGGTCTTTTGTTCACCAGCATGTAAATTCCAAGGCAATGGAGCAATAGAGGCTAGGACTACCTGGGGAGCAGCACACTCTAATCCCAGCTCTAGCGCTAACAATTTGCATGACTATGAGCAAGTCGCTTAATCTCTGTCCCCATGTGTAAAAGTGGGGAAGAAAGGATCTTACAGCTGTGTCTTATGAACCTTCCGAAGTAGAATAGTGCCTGGCACACTGTAAGCACCACGAGAAGTCACCGTTTTTATTATTGAACACTATATCTTTAAAAGAAACACTACCTCTTTGATATTTAGCACATGTATACATGTTCAATAAATATTTATTGAATTATTTGAGGGACTAAATTCCCTGCTGTTTGGCTGGTGTGGATACAGTCCCTTTTGCATTTATTCAGTCATTAAGCTGAAGTGGGAACAAGTACTCTCCCTCATCCAGGCTATATTTTTATTATGTCTTAAGAGAGCTTTGCATTGTTCTCTGGGAGTTTGAGAATCACATCAGAGAATCAACTCTCCTGTTTTATTCGCTACTGTTTAAAGTGTCATTTGCATGGAATCCTGATCTGGTCCCCAGTGGCAGAGCCAATCTAGAAGGTATTCTGAGGGTTAGTTGGCTAGGGGATACCCAATCTCTCTTTCCATTTGGCTACAGCCACTGTTCCTAGGCCAAAGATATACCTGAACTCTCTTTCATCAAGGTGAGATGATTTTCCTTCTGGAAAACCTGCAATCTGGGGGCTTCAGGATTGTGCTTGATCTCTGGCATCCTTGCAGGGGTTGGGTGGGGGAACTGTCTACCAGTTTCTACTTTCCAACCATTGCCCTGCCATCAAGATCTTCAGGAGCTTACTTGCAAGTAGCCCTCTCTGCTACAACTTCAGACATTTAATGCAACTACCTACACAAGAGTGATTATATGTCACAGAACTATGATATTAACTATGTATCACAGATAAATCTGTATTATAGGTCTTCTTAATACAAATTAAAATGTTAGTCTTCTATAGAGTAAGGCCAGTGTTATTCCTATGATTGTTTTCACATGTAATGTGACAAAAACCATATCCTGGTCGGCAGTTGCTTTTAACTGTGTGAGAGGAATAGAATCTTAGAATTTAAAATGAATTGACACTGCCCCTGCCAGTCTACCTAGAGCTTCCCTTGTAGCTTAGCTGGTAGAGAATCCACCTGTAATGCAGGAGACCCGGGTTCAATTCCTGGGAGGGGAAGATACCCTGGAGAAGGGACAGGCTACCCACTCCAGTATTCCTGGGCTTCCGTGGTGGCTCAGAGAGTAAAGAATCTGTCTGCAATGCGAGAGACCTGGGTTTAATCCCTGGGTCGGGAAGATCCCTTGGAGAAAGGACTGGGTACCTACTCCAGTATTGTGGCTTGGAGAATTCCATGGACAGAGGAGCCTGGCAGGCTATAGTCCATAGGGTCCCAAAGAGTTGGACATGACTTTCACTTTCATTTTCTTTCTACCAGCCTAAGACTCTTATAAATACACAGTCTGCCTTAGAGATAGTATATTAAAAAATCCTCTTCTTTGGACTGAATTGTTTAGCCTTAGGCAATTGTCCCCATTAGATAGAAAAAGGATTCTTTTTATGGCAGAGGTGCAGCCGAGGAAGGAGCTGTAGTTACTAGTCATTCTTTGTTCTCTGGGATGCCCTTGACCATACTGCAGTAGCAGGCATAACTCTCTATAGATCTACCTTCAGTGCTGCCCATGTTTGTCCTGGTTGGGTTTTCTTCAGAAACAGAATGTTAGGTAAGAATTGAATGTACAGAAATACCTGGTTGTTCAGTGGTTAGGACCAATGTGCTTTCACTGCTAGGGACACAGGTTCAATCCCTGGTGGGGGAACTAAGATCCGGCAAGCTGCAGGGCATAGTCAATTAATAAAACCAAAGAACATACAAACTGTTTTAGGGAGGTACAGGAACACTGGTTGGGAATGTGGAGGGGATATAGGGAAGGGGAGATAGTCAATAAAAGGTGCTTTAAAAATACCAGCTACCACAGTGAACAACTGAAGTTTATTTCCATTGGGAAATCTTGGAAATGGAAAACAGACATCTCAGCATAATCCACCAAAGGAGCCAGATATCTGAGGTATGTTTACCTTCATACTCATCAGACATCTTTTCAAAGTTGGTTCCCAGGCACTGTTGCGCGGGGGAGAAGTTGGTTCCAGCAGCCCCAGGTCAGCCTTCTGGCAAAGATGTATGCACCAGCCACTGGAGGTCAGGCTGGTAAGATGGGCATGGTAGAAGATCAGAGAGGATGTGGGAGGAGCACTAACAGCATCTCCTATGTAACTGAAAATATTACCAATGGTATATCTGACTAGTGAACACGCTGCACGGTGGATATAATGTGACTGTGGCAGAAAATTATCTGTCTCTTGCTCTCAACACTACTGTGAAACCAGTTTATTTCTAGCTCTTATCAGGTAGCTCTTGTGGTGCCACTTTCCTCACTGCCACTTGTCTTTTTTTTTTTTTTCTAATTTATTTATTTTCTTTACATTATCGTGTTGGTTTTGCCACACATTGACATGAATCCGCCATGGGTATACATGTGTTCCCCTTCCAGAAACCCCCTCCCATCTCCCTCCCAATTCCATCCCTCTGGGTCATCCCGGCGTACCAGCCCTGAGCACCCTATATCAAGCATCAACCTGGGCTGGCAGTTGATTTCACATATGCTAATTTACATGTTTCAATGCCGTTCTCCCATATCATCCCACCCTTACCCTCATCCACAAAGTCCACAAGTCTATTCTATACATCTGCGTTCCTTTTGTTGTCCAGGGTTGTCTTTTATCCCTTTATTTCATTCTCAATTCCACACGCCTTCTTCTATTCCACCCCTGTTGGCAAACCTGTCCTGCTTATATCACCTTTTTCCTTCTTGTCTTTTCCCAAATGGAAACCCTGAGCCTTCTGTGTCTTCTCTCAGAACAAACACCATTATGATGGGTGATGACATGATTATTATTGCAGTGATGATAACATTTGTTGACTGAATGCTCCACTGGTCACTGCTCCTGGCTGTCACAAAGATGGCTGAAGAGGCACTAAGTCAGGATAATGAGTAATAAAAACTGAAGGTCTCTTTTAGGCCTGACTTCCCTTATGCCCAGGCGGTTGTTGGCCCTGCGTGGCTCTGCTCTGGATCTGTGCCATTCTGCATCATCTATCTGGCATTGCCTGGAGGAAGACTGACTCTCATGTCAGTTGAAACTGACTGATGAAACTCCTGATGATTCTTGGCTAAGAAAGCAAGATTCTTGAATGCTCAGGACACTGAGGCTTAAGCTCATATCTGACACTCTTTTGTCCAGGCCTTCTGATCCTCATTTTACTTTCAGGACTATGACTCCTATTAAAATGCCCTTGGGTTTGATTTTCATCATTTAATCATGCTGTCATATCTGTTTGCTCAAGAATGCTGACCTTATTTAGAAATGACTGTCGCAATGTTACCAGATGCACATACTAATGGTCCACTAGGGCCAGCCCTCATCTGAGCAGGATGCTGTGATGTGATCTCAGGGATTCTGGGATCACCACAAATATACAGTGCTCACTTGCTTCCTGACACCTGACACTTCTTAACAAGAAATAAATCATTTCATGCTACAATTAGAGAGAGAGAGAGACAGAGAGAAAATTCAAATTACCACAAAATACTTTCCAGAGAAGTAGTTTGTTATTGTCTTACCTGTATTTTTATTTTTACCAAATTAATAGATGTACTTAATTTT
Organism: Antilocapra americana; assembly: GCA_007570785.1. Lineage (NCBI taxonomy): Eukaryota > Metazoa > Chordata > Mammalia > Artiodactyla > Antilocapridae > Antilocapra > Antilocapra americana. The sequence goes on along the minus strand of ML660672.1, from coordinate 436,694 downwards.
TAAAAAACACAATTATCACTAAAATGCTTGTAAGAAAATATAGCTACTGCTCAATTCCTCCCTAGGCCTGAGAATCACTCCTCAGAGAAAACTACTGTCTACTGTTTTAGCTATTTCTTCTATTTATCTACATACACAAAGTTTCACATTTATAGTATGATTTCGCATTTATCTATTTTGTACATTGTCTATTTACTTCCTATAGTAAAAGATCAGAATTTAGTACCCTTACAGTGAGACACTGCATATTGTCCCTCTCACCTTTCCAATAAGTCATATCATAACTTTTGGTTAAATGAATACCCTGTGTTAAAATGATTATGATCATGTAAAACTGTTCACAGTTGAGGCATATAGCATACAATAATTCCATTTCTTTACTGTACATTCTTGTCTGTAGGTAATAATTGCCTTTTCTTTCTTTGCTAATTTTTATATATATTATTGGCTAATTCTTTCCCAACTCCTCCATAGAGTTACAAGTGCTTCTCAATACTATCAAATACATCCAGTAGTCTATCAATTTCATCTCCTCTCCTCTCCCCTATAAGAAATCTGTCCTAGAGTCTCCTGCTGTTCTGATTCAATCTGTACTGGTTGGTCTTTAGATCAGGTGCATAGCTGTTCTGTCACAATTTCCTCTGTTAATAAAGGAATTATCCTTTCTCTTCTCTGTGTTGAATTCCCTGTTCCTCGTATCCTAAATCTTCCACTTCATAGATTTATTCCTTTGTGATCATGAAGCACATCCTGGAGTAGCTCTCTGGAAATACATTTCAGAATTTTTTCATGCCTGAAAATGTTCTTTTCCATTCACTCTTAAATGTTAGTTTGTCTGGATATAGAATTCCAGAATGAAAATAATCTTTAGTCAGAATGTTGTGAGTACTGCTCCAGCTTTCAGTGTTACTACTGGGAAATATGATTACAAATTGATTCCTAATTCTTTGTGAGCAAACTTTATTTCTCCTTTGGGAGTTTTTAGGGGTTTCTTATTTATTCCTGTTATTCTGGCACTTAAAATGATGTGTTTTATTGATGTGTAGCTCTTGTTTTCAAAAAAAGTTAAAAGGAGGTTAAGAAATTATGAAAGAGGTAATGACAGAACATTTCCCAGAAATTAAGGAAATGAGTTAGAGTGCAAGAACTCACCAAATGCCAAGTACAATATAGAAAAATGTAAAGCTAACTAAAAGCTCTGTATGATTGAGTGTGGCCCAGTCATTTTGTTAAGGACTTCTCAAATTTGAGCATTGATGAGGCTTTTTCTCTTGGGATTGTTTCTTCAGAAAACTCTTCCAAAATTCTACCTGGAGGATTAGAAGTCTGACTACGAGTTCTAGAAGTAAAAAAAAAATGAAAGGAGGTTTTAAAATTTTGCCTGCTTCTCTCCCATACCTTTTACTGTGCCAGACTCTGGAGCCTCTCAGGCTGAATTGCTCCAGGGATGAGATTTCCTGGCTATGCTTGGTTGTGAAGTGGTGGAGGCTGGCTGGGATTGGTTACAGAGAGGAACTGGGAGTCTAATTTTCCTTAATACACTTTCAGTCAGTTTTCCTACATTTCATTCTGAGGTACTTGTGCCTCCTATTTCCCAGCCTTTCTGGGGTTATATAGGGCAAATTAAGTTTTTTTTTTGTTGGCATCTCTAACAAACCATCTGTAACACAAGCACTCGGGTATTGCCCTTAATGGTCAAAGCTGTTTTCCCAGCACCTCATCTGCTGGGAAAGAGAGAAAAAAGGAGGCTGTCTTTTCACCTTGCTTATAGTTTCCTTTGCAGTGCAGAAACTTTTAATTTTAATTAGGTCCCATTTGTTTATTCGTGCTTTTATTTCCAGTATTCTGGGAAATGGGTCATGTAGGATCCTGCTTTGGTTTAGGTCAGAGAGTGTTTTCCCAATGTTATCCTCTAAGAGTTTTATAGTTTCTGGTCTCATGCTTAGATCTTTGATCCATTTTGAATTTATCTTTGTGTATGGTGTTAGAAAGTGTTCTAGTTTCATTCTTTTACAAGTGGCTATCCAGTTTTCCCAGCACCACTTGTTAAAGAGGTTGTCTTTTCTCCATTGTATATTCTTGCCTCCTTTGTCAAAGATAAGGTGTCCATAGATGCGTGGATTTATCTCTGGGCTATCTATTTTGTTCCATTGATCTATATTTCCCAAAGCAATCTATAGATTCAATGCAATTCCTATCAAGCTACCAGAGGTATTTTTCAGAGAATTAGAACAAATAATTTCACAATTTGTATGGAAATACAAAAAACCTCGTCTAGCCAAAGCAATCTTGAAAAAGAAGACTGGAACTGGAGGAATCAACCTACCTGACTTTAAGCTATACTACAAACCCACAGTCATTAAGACAGTATGGTACTGGCACAGACAGAAATATAGATCAATGGAACAAAATAGATAGCTCTTAGGGAATTTTAATATGTTTTTTCTACTTATATTATGAGAGTTGGGCCACAGTCTCAAAATTGGTACCTATTTTACATGCTATAACAAATAACATGCTATGTTTAATACAAAATGGAAAAATATATATCTCCTATTCAGTGTTTTCTGTATATCCTGCAGCAGGGCTTATCAAACATGAACATGTATAGGCATCATGTGGGAACTTGATTAAAATGCAGATTGTGGGGCCTGAGAGTCTGCATTTCTAACAATCTCTTGGGCAATGCCAACTTTGCTATCCAAGAATCATACTTTCATGAGTCAGGCACTAAGTACTTCCTCAGGTGGCTAAGTACTTCCCTGGTGGCTCAGCGGTAAAGAATCTACCTGCAATGCAGGAGACGTGGGTTCAGTCTCTGGGTTGGGAATATCCCCTGGAGAAGGGAGCAAGAATACTCACTCCAGTATTCTTGCCAGAGAAATCCCATGGACAGAGAAGCCTGGAGGACTACAGTTCATGGGGTTGCAAAAGAATAAGACACAGCTAAGCTACTAAACAACAAGAAGTACTTCCTCTGTTAATATCCAATTACTCTCTGCTCTGAGATTAGATAGCTCACTTTAGAGGCAGAATTCAAATATATCTAAAGGAGACAAAAACAATAGATGTATTTCTTCTGATACACATAACCAAAGGAATTTCACAGATTTCTGCAGCTTTTGCCATACACAGGAAATTTAGCCAATAATAAAACTGCATGATAAAAAATGATGGGTGGGTTACAATCCTACAAGGGAACAACTTTGCCATCTAAAGCACAGAAATCAATGGCAGAAAGTATCCAAAGAGGAAAACTTCAGCTGGCTACTCTCCTCTCTTATGATTTAAGATGTTTAATTAATAAGTATGAATATGTACTCAAAGACCAGCACATTTCACACTATTTTAAGCAGCTGGTCTCTAGTTTCATTGTGTCTAAATTTATGGGCAGTTCTGATAGCTGTGGTGGCTGCTGGTTTTTGAAAGCTGTAGTTCAATATGGAGAGCCCTACTTCCTAGTGGAGGCAGGCCAAGATCAATGATTTTTTTTCTTAGCAAATGAAGTATAAAACAAAAATTCTTTTAATATCCACATTGCTTGCTTTTTCATTTTATGCTGACTGCATGACTTGTTGAATGGTTCATTCTGCAAAACTGTCCCATAGGATTAATTTGCTGGACATATTCATTTCTACCTAAAGACTTTATTGAGTTCAAGTCTCTTCTTTATATTTTCAATTTTTGTTTTGCTGTCTTCATATGGAGGAACAGGGAGGAAGGGAGATACACATTTGGTTGTGGGAGAGGAAATTTTATTAAAGTCTTATTGTTGAAAAAACTGGTTTTATCCCAGTTTCTCTTGAAGTAATCTTTAAGTAAATGCTTGAGAGCACAGTCAATGAAAGAAAATGGTGCTATCAGCAGCCTTGCAAATGGTTTTGGATTTGGAGGTGGGGGGGATGAGACAGAGTAAGGGGTTAATTGCTTTTGAATTTTGAAATTGAAATATGACATATGCGAGTACAAAAAAGTATGCAGCTTAATGAATTTTCATAAATCAAACACTAATAATTTAACCAACATCTATATAAACAGAACATTACCAGTACTCTCAGAGACCTTCCTTATGTTCCCTTCTAGTCACTTATATCAGACCACACCCCTGCTATGCTCACCAAGGATAACCATTTATCTGACTTTAAATACCATAGACTATTTTTGCCTCTTTTAAAACTTTATATAAATGGAATCATATTGTATGTATTCTTCTAGGTCTGCTTTCTTTCACTCAGTATTATGTTTATGTGTATTTTTACACATATGTGGCATGTACTTTTGTATATAGTTATAATGTATTGATTTTCATTGCTGTGAATTATTTTTTGTATCAGTTCAGTTCAGTTGTTCAGTTGTGTCTGACTCTTTATGATCCCATGGACTGCAGCACACCAGGCATCCCTGTCCACCACCAGAGCCTATTCAAACAAGAGACTCTCAAGAGTCTTCTCCAACACCACAGTTCAAAAGCACCAATTCTTCCATATAACGTACTTCTATACTGTTGATGGTCTTTTGGGTTTTTTCCCATTTGGGGCTATTACAAGTAATGCTGCTATGAATATCATAACATGCTTCCTTTGGTGAATATAGAGATTCATTTCTTTTAAGAATCTAGGAGTGGAATTGCTGGCTGATGGGACAGGCATATGTGCAGCTGGAGTAGGAGGCACCCTCAGGCACTTTTCCAATTTGGTAGGTACATATCTCTTCAAGCAGCATTTCAGGTAAAAGGCTGTTATGGAGAAGGCTTAGACACTAGGACAGAATAATCTCATGGAACAGAGGGGACAAATGAGATATGGGATACAGAGGGTTCTTTCTTTCCATGATTTGTACTTAGCTGCCATGAATTTACAAATCAGAATGGGACACAAGCTGCTGAAACACCGAGTACTCTATCTGTTGAGTGGTTTACCAAAGAGCAAGTAATAACATATATATTGCGACAGCCTGCATGTAAGGATGATAGCAATGCAACCATATCTACTCTCAATCCTGTTAGAATGCAAGCCCAGCCAACATGTTTAAATGCTTGAGCTTTCTAATTACATTGTCTGGGTTTGAATTCCAGATAGTCACTCATTTGTCATGAGATTTTTGAGCAAGTCATTTAAGTTTTCTGAATTACAGTTTCTTTCTCTGAAAAATATATACAATGAACATATATATTTCAAGGTCTTGAGAAGAGTAAATAAGATGATAAATATATCACTCTTAGTAAGTCCTTGGCATATAGCCTTAATAACACATAGCTGATGATAATAATAACAAATAGCATTTATTGATAACTTACCATGTGTTAAGATCTTTATACCTCATGTGAACATCAAAACAATCTAGTAGGTAGATTCTATTATTATTTTTTTTTTCAGATGCAGAAAGAGACTCATGTAGGATAAATGAAGAACTCAATGCCAAGCCTTACTATATACCTACTATAGGCTAGTTGTTCTGAGTTAATTTCTTTAAATAAATATAATGCATGTTAAGTAGTATCCTCCAAACTAGAACTCTCACACATTGCTGGTGGGGATATAAGGTAGTACAATCACTCTGGAAAATGATTTGTCAATTGCTAGTAAAGTTAATCATAAACCTACCATATGATCTAGCCATTACACTCCAGGTATTTACTCAAGAGAAATGAAAACACATATCCACAAAATGACTTATATGTGAATGTCAACAGCACTTTTGTTTGTAATAGTGAAAGTTGGAAACAAAACAAATGTCCATCAATAAATGAAAACATAAAACAAATTGTAGTGTGCTTATATGATGGAATGCTACTCAGTAATACATAGGAATGAACTACTGATATATTCAATATTATGATGAACCTCAAATACATTATGGTGAGTGAGAGAAGCTAGGCAAAAAAGACTTACACTGTATGATTACATTTATGTAAAATTCTAGAAAATACAAACTAATATAGGAATGCAAATTGGTCTGTTGAGACAGCATATCAGTGGGTACCTGGGACTGAGGGTAGAAGGAGAGATGGACTACAGATGGTCACAAGAATCTCTGGGTGGGGAAGTGGAAATGTTCTATATCTTCACTATGGTGATATCTTCATACATATATAACAATTCATGGAAATGTACACTTTAAATGGGTGTGGTTTATTGCATGAGAGTAATAACTCAATAGAGCTGTTTTGAAAGAAGTATCTCCAAGAGCCCAGCATGGATCTCTTATCCCAATCCATGATGATGGTAAACTGTGGCAGGGCCACTGCTACCCTCATGCAGGCTGAGGTTGCCAATTTTACCAAGTTAAAAAGGGAAGTTCTTTGCATTATGGCATTTATTTTCAGATACCTGCTACAAAGAAGTATCCAGCTTCTGAAGGGGCAGGAAGGTTTATCTTTCAAAGTAAACAAGAAAACAAAAAAGGCATTTTCTGTGATGTGATCCATGGTTCTATAAACTAGTGCCAACTCTTTGTATTTTTATATCTTTTCCTGTGCTCATGGGGAAGAGGAACTGATTACAAGTGTCACTAAGCCCATGTGTGTCCTTTGACCTCTAATAATATTTATGCATATGCTACACATTTTTATTTTTCCAAGGGTAAGCAAAATGTGAGAATTCTTCCTCATATGAAATTCAAATTAGCTCATAAATATTGCATTCTGAATTAGGTACTTGACTCTAAATAACTTGTGCTTTTTTATGGCTTATTTCGAAAAAAAAAGATGAACAGTGATGCTGGATTCCACATACAAGATAGGCGTAAGGTACTTGTGCTTCAGATGCTGTGAAAAGTCAGTTGAAATAGTGCTTTCCCTTCCTTAAAATCCTGTCTACAAAAAGTGCCATATGGCTGTCATTGTAGTTTTTCCTTGAACATTTTGCAAGGAAGGGTTAGTTATATCTACAAAAAATGAAAGAAAAGTGACATGAATTGAGCAGCTATTAAATACAAAGCGTTGCATTATTTGTTTTACAAAAATTGTTTCATGCAAGTGTTCCAACAACATTGCAAGGTCTGTGGTATTAGTCCCATTTTATAGGTAAGGAATTGTGGTTCAGAAAGGTTAAGGTTCTCATCAAGAGCCCCTAAAGAATTTGCCAATTTGAAGGCAAGAGTTGAGAGGCTGAGAAACTGAACAGAGGTTTTAGGAATCTCGTGCATTTGGAGGTTAAAAACTTGAGTTTAGAGCTCTCCAAGGAGGAGGAGTCCTGTAGGTACTGATGAGTTTCAGTTGAAACTCTTGAAAGATTGTACCTTAGGGAAAAGAGTGAACTGGTATATCAGCAAGATGGTGGAAGAGGAGACGCCTAAGTTTCCCTCGTCCCATGGATGCACTGAATATATAGCTACATATGGATCAATTCTCTCTGAGAGAAATCCAGAAACTAAATAACTCCTACCTATCAGAGGACTGAAAAAATACCCATATCAAAAGAAGTAGGAAGAACTGAGACACTAATGCTATAAATCCCACTCTTGAGACAGTGTCTTACAATTGGGAGGGAAACCCCAACTCCCAGATTCTCCCTGAGGAGAGAAAGGTTTTGACTATACATCTGGCGTTCCAACATTTATAGTTGCCACTGAAGGGACTGGCTCCCAAATAACTTAGCTTGAAGAGCCAAAAGGACTTGACATTCACAAGTCCCCCTTCATGACAGAAAACAAACAAGTGGTTTTTAAATGGGTGCATGGGCATTTCTTACAGGTATCCCCCTGGGCTCAGCACGGTGTATGTGTGTGTCTATCGCTCAGTCGTGTCTGACTCTGCGACCCCATGGACTGTAGCTCACCAGGCTCCTCTGTCCATGGGATTCTCCAGGCAAGAATACTGGAGTGGACCCCTTTTCCAGAGGATCTTCCTGACCCAGGGATCAAACCCTGGTCTCTGGCATTGCAGGCAGATTCTTTACCATTTGAGCTACAGGTAAGTCAGCACAAAGGAAACAAGCAAAAAAGCCTAGCTATGTTTTTCCCTAGAAGGGATTTACTGCATACTTTTCCAGCTGCTGTCCAAGATTCAGACTTGTAATTAGCTTGCATCTGAGAGCTGACTGTAGTCTTTCTGGAGCTTAAAGGGCTTGTGGGCACTTCCCTTGTCTTCTCTCCCTATCTTGCTACAACAATAAAACTACCTTTCCAGCTTCTGCCTGGGAGGAACTTCTCTATATATCTAATGCTCTAACTTTTACAGCTTCAACCCAAGGGACAGGTTCCTAAAACACCTAACTCAGAGATCCAAAAGGGCTTGCCATTCACATGTCCCCCAGGACCACAGAAAAGAAAGAAGCTGTTTTTAAATGGGTGCACAGGCACTTTCGACAGCTATTCCCCCGGGCTCAGTGCAGAGGGAGCAGGCAAAAATGCCCAGCTTCAGTTTCTCCCTGGAAAGGGTTTGACTGCATATTTTCCCCATCTGCTGGCTGAGGGTTAGGCCTCTAAACAGCCTGTATCTGGGAGCTGGCTAGACTCCACATGGAGTCTGAAAGGGCTTTGGGATACATCTTCTACCTTATCCTCATTGCTCCAACAATAAAACCAAGTCTCTAGTTTTTCCCTGGAAGGAACTTGTCTGTACATCTAGCACCCAAACTTTTACAAATTTTACCTGAAGACTGTCTCCTAAATTACATAGCTCTGGGAGCTGACAGGGCTCAGCATTTGTGATTCTCCTGGGACCACAGAGAACAAGTTTTATATAGTTTCCCAGGTGGCTCAGTGGTAAAAAAAAAATCTGCCTGCCAATGCAGAGATGAGGGTTCAACCTCTGGGTCGGGAAGATCCCCTGGAGGAGGAAGTGGCAACCCACTCCAGTATTAATGCCTGGGAAATCCCATGGACAGGGGAACCTCGTGGGCTACAGTCCATGGGGTCGCAAAGAACTGGACATGAGTTAATGACTAAACAACAACAAGTACTTCCAGCAGCTATTTCCCTTGGATCAGTACAGACTGAGTAGGTAAGACTACTCTGCTCCTTCTCTCCCCTTATCTCCTCGACACGGGCAAGACTGCATTCCTAATATCCCTTCTCAGCAACTTCCTGAGGATCCAGCTTTCAATTAGCATGCCTCTGGGAGCTGACCAGGCAAGCAATTAACTGTTCTTCAGGAGCCTGAACAGGCAAGTGGGCACTGACCTCACTTTGAGGGAACTGATGAGACTTCGGTTCAGTTCAGTTGCTCAGTCATGTCCGACCCTTTGCGACCCCATGGACTGCAGCACGCCAGGCCTCCCTGTCCATCACCAACTCCTGGAACTTGCTCAAACTCATGTCCATTGAGTCGGTGATGCCATCCAACCATCTCATCCCTGTTGTCCTCTTCTTCTCCTGCCTTCAATCTTTCCCAGCATCG
>ML660672.1:330933-422464 GCA_007570785.1 Antilocapra americana | reverse complement strand
AATGTATGGCAAAAACAATAAAAAAAATTAAAAAAATAAAAAAAAATAAAAATAAAGGAAATGTTTGATAAATTACATGACAAGAAGAGAAACTTCAGCAGAAAACTGGAAGCTATAAGAATCAATCAGAAATTTTAAAACTGAAAAATATAAACACTGAAATTAAGAACTCAGTAGATGGGGCTTATGCAATAGGTTTAGAATTTGTTGAATTTTATATATTCCTTCCAGCTCAGAAATGCTAATATATACAGAGGAGAAAATAACTTTTATTGTTTTAGTTCAACTGAGAGAATTCTATTTTAGAGTGAAACCTCTGAGTGTTAATTTTCCATCTTTTGAACATTGGAGGTAATTGTGTTAATGCAGCTTTCCTTGAGTGCAATAATGAAATGTATATTCATAAACACAATTACAAATTACTATGTTCTTTATCAAGACTTCAGAGGTTTATCTTCTCTGCCTGATGTTTTGCAGTTGGTTTCATCCTAGAAATTTGAATTACTTCACACAATGCCTCAGCAATGCTAACTCTTCATGATTGCTGGATTCATTTCCATTATCTTTGGCAAGAAGAGAGAATTGCTCTTGCTAACACTAATTGATAAGGAAGGTAAGTGTGAGCTCTGAACCTTGAAATCAGAAATTTTTTTGAAAAAAGGAATTTACCTTTACAAACCTTGGTGAAACACAGTTTTCCAAAATTACCTTTTAAATTCATTAAATTATTCTATTAATCTTTTTTTCCTAATTTAAAAACTAGAACTCATGAATAATTTTTAAATCAAAGGTATGTCCAATACCTAGAATCTTCAGGTTCAGAATTTATTTTACCTATTAAACCAGTCTTGTAGACATAATACCAAAATCATACCACCCTCTCCGCTTTTCTGTCTCTAGTTCACATTCTCTAATGTCAACTACCTTAGTATCCTCATTTTGAGAATGGGGAAATGGAGAGGCTCTAGACATTCTTATCATTCCCAGTGACACCTAGCTAATACGACATAAACCTAGGATTCAAACCTACATGGGAATAGTTAAAACCCACCCTTGTGCTTGAATGCCCATTTCTACTCCACTGTCAGTTAATCACTGGAAACCTTTTTCCTCCTGGCATCTATATTTCTTAGAGGAATTTTAGGCTCCTTTTTAAAATGATGGATGCAGTCCTAAAGAATATAGTTCTGCAGGCCATGTTTTCATTTTAAAAACAACTTTTGGTCTAGAAAGCCAATTTGAATGACTGTGTTGCTTTTCTAATGGTTTACAGTAATCATAGAGAAATCATTCAATTCAGAGCTGAGCAAGTTACATTGCCTCAGGTGTATGACTTTACATCAGGGACCTAGTAGCTGACAGGGAGGACAGAAATCTGTTAAAGAGTAAATTCAATCACTGTCCTCAAGGAAATTGCAAGATAGTAGACACAAGTTTATTTTCAAAGTACATACATAAAAACACAGAAATACAGATTTAAACACATAACCTAGGATCATTTTTAAGTTCAGTTTATATCTTTATTTTGTGGAATCCAGGGCTTCTTGAGATATAACATAGGGGCACAATTTACACGAGCTTTAAAGTCACAAAGGGGTTTTGTTAGCCATATCTCTACACACAACCAGCATATATTTAGATCAAGAAATTCCCCAGGAGGCAATAATTGACATGGTGTTCCTTCAGAGAGACTCTTGGGATTATCTAAGAAATGTGCTCAGGCATTTGTTGCTTAGGGACTTAACTCTGGTTTCTTCTTAAGTAGGGCCAGCGCTAGTGGTAATGAGCCCACCAACCAAAGCAGAAGACGTAAAGAGACATGGGTTCCATCCCTGGGTTGGGAAGATTCCTTGGAGAAGGGCACGGCTACCTAATCCAATATTCTTGCCTGGAGAAGCCCATGTACAGAAAGGCCTGGCAGGCTACAGTCCATAGAGTTCACAAAGAGTCAGACACGACTGAAGTGACTGAATGTGCATGCACAGGGCTGCTACTGAAAGCTTCCTCAACACTGAACCATGCATTCTTTAATTTCCTCAAAAGAAGACACTGCAAAAATCAAACTGTGACTTAAATTGGGGATATTTTTTTAAAGATCAGTAATACACTCCAGGGGCAGTGGCCTGGAGTGCATCCTAAAATAGTCATCTCAGAAGAAACAGCTATGGAGGAGGTGTGTGCAACTTGTAAAAAGGGTCAAATAGGTGTGCCTGATAGAATTGGGGTCCCTGTAATCTAAGGGGGGCAATAGAATGAAACAAAAGCCTTTATTATTTGCATGTTAGGCTTTTCAGCAGCTGAGGCTAAGAGAAGAAGACATAAATAGGCTTCTTGGAAAAGTGTTCCGGAAAAAATTTCTGGACAATCTGAGCCCTCAAATATAACATGGCAGACACAAAAGAAAGATCCTGCTTCATATACTGACATCTTGTGCAGAAGTTCAAAAAAAGGGGAGAATCAGAGGCCAGGAGCAGGAAGAAAGAAGACTTTATTGCAGCAAAGATCAACCAGCTAATGAGGCAATTCCATGGGGGCAGGCTGGATGCAACTACCTGATGTTTACATTTGTTCAAAGAGCCTCAAAGAGCCATTTGTGATTTTAAGGTGCAAATGATAATAGGTAAGAAGAGATCAGAGGCATGAGATAGACAAGGAGATCCCTCTCTGATAATTGCTGTGTCTTATCTATTAAATTCTAAATAACTACAAATTTGGAGCTAGAATCTTCAGGCTTAGAATTAATTTTATCTATTAAATGTCTTAACATAATTTTAAAATCATACCACCCTCTCCATTTCCCCCAATATAATGACTTTAGTTCAGTTGCTAATATCAAGAGAGAAATTATATGTTTTCAATTTTAATTAAACAGCAAAGAAAAATTTTAAAAAGCCCTTCCACTTCAAGCCATTACAAAGTAACTGACCCTTAACTTAGTCTCCTGTCAGTAACAAATAAAAATTAGACAAAATATTATGTGGCAACTATTCTCAGGAAAGGAGTAATAGGCTGTGCAGTACTATAATAATCCTTGAGGAAATGAAAATATACAAAATGAACCCTACAATAATGCCAGATTTTTGTCTAAGAGTACTTCTTTGCCTCATACTGGGAGATGGAGCCCAAGTACAACATCTTCCTTAAAAAGCCAGAAATTGGGGTTCTGGGCTGCTGAAGAGAACTGAATACCAGAGAAAATGGAACTTTGAAGATATTTACATGGTCGGAGGTTCAGGGCTGGGCTGCACCTAGGCAGGGAATGTCTCTACTAGGCTTATCAGAGATTGTATATTATTGGGTTTATTGCTAAATGGAGACACCAGAGGTTATGCACTGTAAAAGATATTGGCATTCTGGCTGCAGAGGAGAGATCCCACAGAGGACCTCAGGCATTTAGTTGAGAAGCCCACACCTCAGGAGAAAGAACCATGTCCTAGATAAGGGACAGGAAGCTAAGACTCACTCTAACAGAATAAAACTAAGTCCAATAGGACCTCGAGGTTTCACTAGTAATTCAAGAGACTTTTTGGAACAAAACTCAATGTTGTTCTTTAAAATAAGATGATGTAATCTAGACTCTTCAATTTATCATTTACAATGTTTATTAATAGCATACAACCTCCATCCCCACCCCCACAAACAAAACCTCCTCAGGCATACAGTAAGTACAGGCCAGGGATGCTGTTAAACATCTTACAATGCACACAGTCTTCACAACAGAAAATTATTTGACCCAAAATGTCAGTAGTGCTGAGGCTCAGAAATCCTGCACTAATACAAGCACTAAGAAAGATACAAAGAGGTATTATACAGGAATTAAAATGGAATTATAAAAAATATTTGTTAATCCTAAAGAAGTCAGGAAGGGAGGAATACAGAAACAAAAAGCAGACTGAACAATTAAAAAAAAACAGCAAGATGGTAGGCTCATCCAAGTCTTATCAATAATTAGGCCATATGCAAACAGTAACTCAAGTTGTGTCACAGATGTGAACACAAAAGCTAAAACAATAAAATGTCTAGAAAAATGCTCCTAGAGAATATTTTTGCTATTTAAGAGCAGGCAAATATTTTAAAAATAGAACACAGAAATCAATAAACATAAAAAATTGACAACTTCATCAAAATTTAAAACTTTTGCTTATTAAAGTAGACAGGTGAGAAAATGCAAAGGCAAGCCAGAGACTAGCAGAAAGTATTCACATAGATATCTGATAAAGGGTTTACAGGAAAGGTATACAAAGAATGCATTCAATACAACAATATAAAGGCAATCAACTCAATTAAAAATGGTGAAAATACTTGAAGAGACACTTAAGAAAGGAAGACATATAAATGCCCAATAAGCACAGAGGAAAGGGCTCAAGTGTAATAATTCTCATGGAAACAGAAACTAAAATCACAATGAGCAATTAAGATCGCAATTCAACCACTAGAATGACTAAAATTAAAATGACTGCCAACACCAAATTTTGTTGAGGATATGGAGCAACTCATATATTGCTGATAAAGTGGAAAATGATATAATCTTTCATACTATACATCTACTATGTGATCCAGCAATCCCACTCCCACTCATAACTGACAGAAATGAAAATATAACTCCATAAAAACCATTTGTACAAGGATGTTTTTAGATGCTTTATTTATCATGGCCTCAAACTGGAAACACTTCCAATTTGTGGCATCATCATACAATATTCCTCAGCAATGAGAAATAGTGAACATAAAACAGTGTGAATGAATATCAGAATCATTATATTGAGTGAAGAAAGAATACATTCTTTATGTTGATAACAGATAAAATTAATCAAGAATGATCAAAATTAGAATAGTGCTTGTCTATAGGAATGTAGACATTGAAAGGGGGCATTAGGGAATTTTCTAAAGTGATGGAAATATTTTGTATTTTGATTGAGGCATTAGTTACATGGATGTGTACATTTGTCAAAACTAATTAAACTGTACCCTTAATATCTGTGCATCTCATTGTATGTAAATTTTATCCCAATTTAAAAAAAAATCTCTAAGGGAAAATTATTTTAGGGCAAGATAATGATCCATCTTGCAAGCCAGGTTAATGACTTTAGACTTTATTTTCCATGCAACAGGCCTTCAATAGAGATTTTTAACCAGGGACTGAATATATTTGTTTTTTAAGGAACACATTTTTCACAAATATGTAGAAGACAGACTGGAGAAATGGAAAGATATGGTGGGGCTTGGAGAGAGCTAAGGAAGAGGTGAAGATGGTTGCCATTTGCCAAGGTAAAGACCATGAGTGTTTTTTATTGGGCAAAGTGAATGAAGACTCAAGGAACTAAGAAACTGGTTCAGTTACAGATGAGGTGAAGCTGCCTGCAGGGAATCTATACTGAGTTTTAAACCAGCACTTGGAGGTATGGATTTGGAACACAGGAGAGTGATCAGCACTGGAATCAGAGCTAGAGATGAAGATTAGGTGGCCTGAGAAAATAAGCAGAGTAGGAGGCGGGGAGGGGAAGTACTAAAGGTAGTGCAACACCTGGGAACTCAGAACTGATAGCTTGTACCAAGCTTGAGCATTCAGGAAAAGTGTGTAAAGCTTCTAAACGCTAAAAATATGACCTGCTCACTTTCATAAATCCCAAAGTGCCCTTCTGTCTCAGTCCTACAGACGTACATGCTACTTACCACTGATAACATACAAGAGGGACAAAGGAGGGTAGGTTTGATGATTAACTAATTGGTGCCAATTTTCAACTCCCTGTCAGGAGCCACCTTTGGACTGAAGGAATGTCATAGAAATCACAATACAGGGTAGTAAAAGTGGCATATTTACCCAACCTTGGGAGCTTGAAACTGAGTTGCAGAATGTTCAGCAGCAGGTAGCATTCCTGCAATTCTTGTATTTTAGTAATATATTATTAGTCATTTGATTATCAGATAAAAAATACCCACATAAAAACCTTCTTGTTTCTCTTTCAATGGACAGCTGTGGCCGCAAGTGGTGGTAGTGAGTCCTTAAAGTGGCATTCATGGTGGCAATGGCTGAATGTGTTCTGGAGCTTCCCAAGGCTTTCAGGTAGCCCCTCTCCCCACAACTCTGGGTTGAAGCAGCATCCAAGAGACAGAACATACAGAACAACTAACTTTAAGACAAAACCAGGTGAGAGGCGCCAGTAAAGCCTAAAGAGAAGAAATGGGAGAAAAATGGGAAATGAGCAAAGAAGAAAAGCCAAGGGCTAGGAAGAACAACTGTGAATACTGCCGCCAAGAGGTCAGGAGGATAAACACTTGGACGTGACTACTAGTGTTGGAAGTGAGGATATCCTTAGAGAGAATTAAGGACCATTTCCCACAGGGTTATGAAAGCCAGACTGCAGGGAGCTAAAAAGTAGAAGGGTAGATATAAAGTGTAGGCATCAAATACACCTCTTATTTTGAAATAAGAATGGGTGGGTGGGTGGGGCAGTAGCTTGCAGAAGAACCTGAAATTGGAAAGATTTGTTTAGGAAATAAAATCTTAAGCAACTTTGATGGATAAAGTAAGGGTCAAGTGGAATAGAAGGCAGAAACTGAAGAGAGGATAAAAGATAAACAGAAATGAGTGAGGCAGGAAGAATAGGAGAGCCAACATACAACCTGTCACCAATATTCCAGGTGCATTATGGACCAAGACATGTGGAAGCTATTTTTCTTAGCAAGCTTTTGAATTTCCCTAACCTCCCTTTTTCTATCTAGGCTACGCTTAAAACAGTGTGCTCCTCAGTTACACATGAGTGATCCACATTCACTCTCAAACTCAACATAGTCATATATCAACAATTTCTGCCTTCCAAAACTTATTTTCTCTCATGCTTTTCATATTTCATCTAACATTTCTGCTACACTGGTAAATAAGGCATACCAGGGGTATTCAAGGTTAATGAGAAGATACTGTACTTGAGTTTGATAATAAGCATTCACAACTCATAGGCCCTCTGATTCATTGGTTTGACTTCTACCCACTCCTAAGGAGCCAATAGCCTGGAACCTAGATGCTCTCCTGTACTCTTCATAATCAATGCAGACCTCAGCTTAACCCCCCAGAAGCTGGAATCTTCCCCCATTGACTTGAATCGTCTCTGGATCTTGATTGAGGCTTGGGTGCTCATCCCATCCCCCAGTGGAATGGTTAACTTGACAGAATTATAGACAGCTACATCCACTTTTCTCTTTATCCCTACTATCCTTGGTCACCTTCCCAATATATGAAGCCTTAACTTTTCTGACCATCTTCTGCCACATTCACATTTTCAGATTTTCCTGTGTCTTCTCACTCCCATTCCAAACTCCCATTGATTTGCACCTTCCAAAAACTTTCCCCTTAGCTTTCAAGAACTCCCTTTTCTATGGTTATGTCAACTAAAAAAATATGCACAACCTAAAAGCTGAGAGTTACGTTTGAGTGAGTGGACATTGTAAGGACTTCAAGCCTGGGAAGTGGCATTTCAAGTAACCCAGAGAAAACTGCTTTGAGGAGGTGAGGGGAGTTTCACAACAAATGGCAGGTAATAGGAACAAAAGATTACTGTTAATAAAAGAAAACTAGATATCTCAAGTTAAGGAATTTAATGCTTTTCTTTGTATGGGAAGATGGGAAAGTCTGGGCTCAATGAAATCATTCCTTTGATATGCACCTCAGCTATCTGAACTCAGCTATCTTGGACTTCCCTAGTGGCTCAGACAGTAAAGCATCTGCCTGCAATGAGGGAGACCCAGGTTCAATCCCTGGGCTGGGAAGATCTCCTGGAGAAGGACATGGCAACCCACTCCAGGTTTCTTGCCTGGAAAATCCCTTGGATGGAGGAACCTGGTAGGCTATAGTCCATGGGGTCACAAAGAGTTGGACACGACTTCACTTTCCTTTTTCCTTTCAGCTATCTGGGGCCCGTATCTTGCATTTTCTCATCCTGAGTTCCCTCAGGGTTCACCATGGGGCATGACAGTCTGAAGGCTGCTAGATTGCGGGGATTCTTTATTTCCTTCCTGCATTCCCTCGGGACTCACTGCTGTGGACTGTGACCTCCTTTGTTTACTGATACGACAGGTCATACTTTATTTCTCAGTTACAACCTTTCCATCTTCACCTCCTCTTCTTGGAGATTCCCTTCATCTCCTTTTTGAAACTGAAAGTAAGAGATTCCCCGCAAAGCTCAGCTTCACCAAAAACCCCCTTAAGTGAGGGTTACTCTTTTCCCTACACCTCTTCAGTTTCCCCTGCTGCTTTCAGGACATTGTTCTTCATTTATCTTGGAGAAAACCAACCCACTGATGTTTATGCCATTGGTTTGTTATGCAATATGGAAAGAAATTCAGCCTTGTTTTCAATTATTCTGTATAGTCATCAATTTTACATAGAAAATGACTTTTACATAAGGTCTCTTTAGACATGTCCCTAACTTAAGAGAATCTGCATAGACTTTTATACTGGCTAAGTAAGTAAGGCTAGATCAGTACAGTCATAGTAAGCATGTTAATTATTCCAAGGATGATGAGTAAATTCAGCCTCCAGTGGTTATTCAATGTTAAAGCAGCCTCCATAGTTCACAGCAATTCAACCTCCACAGTTCACAACTCTGAGGGAACAAATCCTGCTTTCTATGCAAACGTCTTAACAAATGTAGTTTTTGATAATAAACATTGACTGTCTCAAGGTTACAAGTCAACAGTTCTTAGAACTACTTTTAAAAAATCTCTCAGTGTTACAGGAAACTTCTCTGTCCTTTTTAGTAATTAGAACTAGACAGAAATTTAACTTCGTGATGAGAATATATTGCATAAATATTGATTTGACTCAAATTTTATGCTAGCTTCCCTGTGGCTCCACTGGTAAAGA
Source organism: Antilocapra americana (assembly GCA_007570785.1). Taxonomy (NCBI): domain Eukaryota; kingdom Metazoa; phylum Chordata; class Mammalia; order Artiodactyla; family Antilocapridae; genus Antilocapra; species Antilocapra americana. The sequence continues at coordinate 413,604 of ML660672.1, read as the reverse complement.
ATCCACCTGCAGTGTGGGAAACCTGGGTTTAATCCCTGGGTTGGGAAGATCCCCTGCAGAAGGGAAAGGCTACCCACTCCAGTATTCTGGCCTGGAGAATCCCATTGACTCTATAGTCCATGGGGTCACAGAGTTGGACACAACTGAGTGACTTTCACTTCACTTACGCTAGTTGATATGTAACTCTTCCCCAATCTTTTGTCTAAATAAAAACTAATGGCTAACCTAGTGCATCGTCTGTACATACTATTTGGGTCCACAGTTTTTTTACTTAAAGTTTTGCATTAAGAACTTTAAGCCCTTGTATAGTTTTATTATACAGGCTGAATCAAGTTAATGTAATAATTACTCCTTTAAATCTCCAGAGCCTAAACCACTCTTATCCTTTCCTCATTGCTATAATCTACCAATTAGATTGGTCCTCCTTTTAATCCTTTTCAGATATTAATACAATTATAGCTGATTTCCTATGTACCCAAGTATCTGCTGTTATCCTGAATAGTACCTCAGCCACAAACAAGAGGTGTTACAGGCTGAATTGTCTTCACCCAAAATTTATGTTAAAGTCTTAACCCCCAGTACCTCACAATGTGACTGTATGTGAAAACAGGGTCTTTAAAGAGGTAATTAAGATTAAATGAGGTCATTATGATGGGCCCTAAGCCAATATGGTATCTTTATAAGAAGAGGAGATTAGGACATAGACACACATAGAAAATCATGTGAAGACACAGGGAGAAGATGGTTATTTACAAGCCAAGGAGTAAAAGCTCAGCAGAACCCATCCTGCTTACCCCTTGATTTCAGACTTGTAGCTTCCAGGACTGTGAGAAAATATATTCTGTCATTTAAGCCACACAATGTTTGGTGTTTTGTACACACAGTATTTACTATGTACCAGGCATGGTTCCAAGCGATTTACCTCTATTGAGAGTTGGACTATAAAGAAAGCTGAGCGCTGAAGAATTGATGCTTTTGAACTGTGGTGTTGGAGAAGACTCTTGAGAGTCCCTTGGACAGCAAGGAGATCCAATCAGTCAGTCCTAAAGGAAATTAGTCCTGAATATTCATTAGAAGGACTGATGCTGAAGCTGAAACTCCAATACTCTGGCCACCTGATTCAAAGAACTGACTCATTGGAAAAGACCCTGATGCTGGGCAAGATTGAGGGCAGGAGGAGAAAGGGACAACAGAGGATGAGATGGTTGGATGGCATCACCCACTTGATGGATATGAGTTTGAGTAAGCTCTGGGAGTTAGCGATGGACAGGGAGGCCTGGCATACTGCAGTCCATGGGGTCATGAAGAGTCAGACACAACTGAGCGATTGAACTGAACTGAGCTCATTTAATCCTCACAGGATCTGTTTGAAATGGGCACACGAGGAAATGAGGTACAAGGAAATGAAATAATTCCCTAAGTTTACACAGCTTAGCAGAGACAGAAGACAGTTTGTCAGATTCCAGTAAAGAATCTATAACAATGATTCTTGGATCCTACAAAGCACTGGGTATGCCATTAGCCCTTATTTAAAGAGACACACAAAAGTTAGAGACTATTTAAATGTTACCCACTGTATTCTACTCTGTTGAGTGACCTTAATATCATAAATTGGAGTATACTAAAAACACTGTTCTTAGCGATCATTTCACATTAGTACATAAAGAACTCATTTGTTCCTTTGAACAACCGAATTCCCCCTTCTTTTTGCTGTGTCTTGAATATTTCCTTATAACATTTTTGCTTTAAGCAATAAGCACTTTTGAGATTAAGGAGAAAATGAGGGATTCCTAGGAAGTGAGTGTTATGTTAGCTCTAGGTGAGTCATTGTTATGTAGTGAAGGAGGAGCAGTCTTGAAGCTGATTACAGGCTGTAGAGGGTGGCAGTACAAGAAGCTGATAACAAAATTCCTCTTCCCTTTTGCATTTATAAGAAAAGGAACATATTATGATATGATATGGCACATAAATTTGAAATAATATAATTCCTGAACATAGATTTGCCAAAGAGCTCAGAATATACATTTACTAATTATCATATTATGTCATGGTTTCACAATGTTATATGTTAAGGATATGTTTCAGATAGTAGTTTCCTTGCATTGTTTTTTAGCACTAGAGGTTCTGTGATTAATAGTCAAAGCTGAAATGAAAAAGGAAAATATTGGTCTTACAGTCTCTTAAGAGATTGTGAGAATAGCAGCTATATTTTGTTTCCCTGTGATCAAAACATTATTAGATTAAAAACTATCTGACTGAATACAAATCATTAGTACAATTTCTAGAATTTGTCTTTATTTTATAGGATAGGGCTCTAAAGGTTACTATTTATACTGCTGTAATATTTTCTTAGACACCAGAATGACCAAAATTTGGATAAGTTGTCATAAAAAGTAATGTCCTTCTAGTATAGCAATATTCAAATGGTCAGATTTTCAGTAACCTTGATAACTACATTGCTATATTAGATCATATACTTTATACATATGTGCCTTTTATAAAAATATAATTTCTAAAATCCAAATAGCAAGGGTTAATATTTAATAAAGTACTTGATTATCATAAATTTATATTTGAACAAGCTTTGATATCTTAATCATTAATCATTAGTCCCTAAAATCTATTGCTTACTTTTTATCCTAACTCTCCCTCATAAGGCTGTAAAAATCAACACAAGGTGAACATTTTCTTTGAGTTAGGTGACTTCTAGACATATAGATGTATTTGACTCTGCTTTTTTTGTTTTTGTTCAGTCACTAAGTCATGTCTGACTCTTCGTGACCCATGGACTGCATCACACCAGGCTTCCCTGTCCTTCACTGCCTCCTGGAGTTTGTGCAAACTCATGTCCATTGAGTTGGTGATGCCATCTAAACATCTAATCCTCTGCCACCCCCTTCTCCTCATGCCCTCAATCTTTTCCAGCATCAAGGTCTTTTCTAATAAGTCAGTTCTTCACATCAGGTGGCCAAATTATTGGAACTTCAGCTTCAGCGTCAGTCCTTCCAATGAATATACAGAATTGATTTCCTTTAGGACTGACTGGTTTGGTCTCCTTGCTATCCAAGGGACTCTCAAGAGTCTTCTCCAGTACCACAGTGTGAGAGTATCAATTCTTCAGTGTTCAGCCTTCTTTATGTCCAACTCTCACATCTGTACACAACTAAAGCATTTTTGAAGGTTTCCAAAATCTTGATTTGAAAATTTACTTCAAAGTGAATTTACTTCCTTTACTTAATTTTACTTCCTTTTAAAATCTTATCATTCTGAATAATAAAAGAAATAATACGAGAAAAAATATATATTTAAATGATAATTTATAATTGATGCTTTTATAAATAATTTTGTATCATTATTTCTTATTTCATGTATTATTTCTTGTATCATTATTTCTTATTTCACGTATTATTTCATGTATCATTCTTTCTTATTTCATGGGTATGCAATCTTTTATTTTTCTAGGATATTATGACAGTTTATTGAAATTATGTTTGCATAGAGTATGGTTTTGGGGGTTGCATTTTTTCTCTTTGGTTTTGGTCTCTCTCTTCCATATTTAAATTCTAATATTTTTTTCTAAATATTCTTTTATTTTTTCCTGTAAAAGTTTAGCCTTTCAGTTTTAAATTCTTAAGCTATCTGGAATTATGAACAGGAGATCCAATTTTATTATTTTTCCATGTGGATATTAAACTTCCTTAGCACATCTTTTCAGCTTTGTTGAAGTATAATTGATAAATTTAAATTGTATATTTTTAAGATATACAACTTTATATTTTTATTTTCAAATTCAAATTCTTTTCAGAACTGGCTATATTTTTTATTGTCATTTCATTTCCCAGAGGGGAGAACAAAAAGCCAGTTGGGAGGAGTTCTGTTTCTAGAAATAATTTACTAGTTTGTTTCAGAACAATCAACCTGAAGAGACGATCTAGCAAAACTGGATGAAACACAAGAGAAACATTTTTTTAAGGCATCTGAGTCACCAAGACAGAAAGAACATAGAGAGCTAATATACCAGAGAGAAAATAGGCCCAGAGAGGGAAAATAGAGGTTGTGGTAGTTTGGTGGACCAAAAAACTAGAGTTTAAGAAATCCAATGGAGGTATAGCTCTGGTAAACAGTTTGACCTTATGTTCTGACCACAAATGACTCCCTAAGAATTAGGGTATGTCAGAAATAGAGCAGCTCTTACAAAGTCAAAAGTCCAACTATGAATCAGATATTGAATAAATCTTTGATTGGATTAAAGTGGTCTTTTTAGATTACCATAAGCAAGACTAAATTCTCTCTGGATGAATATAACATCATCTAAAGCCTCAAATTATCTCTAAATGTTTCATACTTAATGCCTAGCATTCAATGAAAAAATAACCAGTTATGCACCCAACATAAATTGACCAAAGAATAATAGAAACATTAATATATATGAAAATTGAAAAAATGTAGTTACCAAGCATGGACATTAAAATAGTTGTAATTAATATTTTCAAGGATTTAAATGGCAACATGAATTTTAACAGGGTACTGGAAAATATAAAATGTCATCAAATGGAAATTTAAGAAATTGAAAATGAAACATCTGAAATTAAGATATGGATTTGGTAGCATATTAGAAACAGCTGAAAACAGAATAATACAATGGAAGATAGAAAAGAAAATACCTAAGCTGAAGCACATTGAAGAGAAGGATGGAAAATAGACAAGAGCATAAGAGATATATAGAACACAATGAAATAATCTGACTTTTCATTGATTTCATTTTCAATCAATAAATATGATTGAAGTTCCAGAAGAAGATGAGAGAGAAGACAGAGCAGAAGAGATATTAGAGAAGATAATTTTTGAAAATGGATAAAAGGCATTAGATTGTATATTCAAGAAACTCTAGAAGTCCAAAGCTGGAAAAGTACAAAGAAATCATTCTGAGGCATATAATAATAAACCTTCTGGAAACCAAAGTCTATGAAAACATAATGTTTGATGTGATTCAAAATATAATTAGAATTAAAATATATAACAACATAAAAGCTGAGAAAGGGGTAAATGGAGTAAAACAGTTTCATGGTCTTATTTTCTAGGAAGTAGTACCACTTTTCATTAGACTCTAATAAGTCAAGGATGTATGTTGTAACTTCTAGGATAAACACTAATAGAGTATGAGAATAATGCTAATGCTGCTGAAGAACAATAAAAGAAAAAATATAAACAATATGAAAGAAGGCAAGAAGGAGAGAAAGAACAGAAGATACATGGAATATATAGGAAACAAAAAGAAGGGTTAGACATTAAGGCTCATGTCACCATCTTTTCTGGAAGCAGAGCTTGCTTTTGGTGAAAATCTCTGATGCAACTTTATTCTTTTGAAAAAAAATATTTGTTAATCTCACAGTATCTCTAGAATGTTTGTATAGTTATATGATTATTCAGTTCAGTGCAGTCACTCAGTCGTGTCCAACTCTTTGTGACCCCATGGACTGCAGCATGATGGACAGGCCTCCCTGTCCAGCACCAACTCCCGGAGTTTACTCAAATTCATGTCCATTGAGTTGGTGATGCCATCCAACCATCTCATCCTGTCGTCCCCTGCTCCTCCCACCTTCAATCTTTCCCAGTATCAGGGTCTTTTCAAATAAGTCAGCTCTTTGCATTAGGTGGCCAAAATATTGGAGTTTCAGCTTCAGCATCAGTCCTTCCAGTGAATATTCAGGACTAATCTCCTTTAGGATGGACTGGTTGGATCTCTTTGCAGTGCAGGGGACTCTCAAGAGTCTCCTCCAAAACCACAGTTCAAAAGCATCAATTCTTCGGTGCTCAGCTTCCTTTATAATCTAACTCTTACATCCATACGTGACTACTGGAAAAACCATAGCTTTGACTAGATGGACCTTTGTTGGCAAAGTAATGTCTCTGCTTTTTAATAAGCTGTCTAGGTTGGTCATAACTTTTTTCCTTATTAAATGATAGTTACTTGATGTTTATTGGCATTTTTTCCCTGAATACCCATCATATTAAATTTGAAAGGAAAGGATTGGAAGATAAGCCTTTACATTTAACTTTATTATTATTGTTTTTTGAAAGCTGGTTTACTTTCAAAGGACTTGTTAGGACCCAATTGTTACCTGAAGCTGTAGGTATGCTTTTTGAGGTTTCTTTCATATAGAGCAAGCATTCATAAAATAATCTCTCATATAGTCTAGACCAGGTTTATCCTATATCCTGCACTCTGACATTTCTCTATAACAGAAATAGCATCTCTAATTGAATTTATACATTTATTGGTAACCCTGTAAGAGATGTCTTTAAAACATCCTTTTCAGATTTGAAAAAAAAAATTCCCTTATTGTTGCAACTATTCTAAGGAAAGGAAATGTATTCAAAAATGCTTTTCTAAGTTAAACGAATGCTTCATTATAATTAGTTTGCAAAAACTGGGATGTATAGTATGTTGTCATGTGTTCTACAGTTCTTTTTCCAACATATCTACAAAACAGTGAAAACTGGTATTTGTAATAATGACCCTGAGATCATTTTGAAGAAAAAAAATCAAGACTTTTATTTTGCTTTTAGTACTCTGTGTATTTTGTTATAGAATAATTCTTATAAAATTTATTGCCCCCTGAAGAGATTATTATGCCAAAACTCCTTTTTTTCAATTAAATTTTTTTTTCTGGCTGTGCTGAGTCTTTGTCATCACTTTGCATGGGCTTTCTCTAGTTGCAGTTAGCAGAGCTACACTTTGCTGCAGTATGCAGTATGCTCATACAGTGGCTTCTCTTGTTGCAGAGCACAGGCTCTAGGCATGTAGCCTCCATGGGCTTCAGTAGTTTCAGCTTGTGGAGTTAGAGCATGGGGCTCAGTAGTTGTGGTGCACAGACTTAATTGCTCATCTCAGACCAGGGATTGCATCCATGCCCCCTGCATTGGCAGGCAGATTCACACCCACTGCGCCATCTGGGAAGTCTCAAATCACACTCTAGCCAGAGATTGTATGACATTATCATTTGCAGTTATTCTTGAGGATCTGATAATAAGGATCTTTTTTTTAACCTTGGAAATCTATCATTTAACCAATGTCATCAAAGCTCAGTACCTTAGCATAGGACTGATATTCAATCAGTATTCACGAGTATGGCTCTGCTGATTGCTAAAATAATGAAATGTTACTACTACTGGTTAGCAAATGACCATGGCTCAGAAACCAACTCTGGGCAGTTTCTCCTTCTACAACTACTCTGGTCCCACCATTTCTGACATCTTTTAGGACCCTACTCCAGGGTTTATGTGATTATAGTTTGCACAGGTTTTGAGTATTGTCCCATATAAAGATATTAACATTGCTCAAGATAGACTATGAACCACCCTTAGCCACTCAGGCAAACATACATAGCAACAAGAAGCTCCAGGAGATTTCTTACAAGTTTCCCCATCCCGATGCTCTCAGATTACAGATGATCATTTTCGATGTAGCTTTTTATACTAGTCTCCATTATTGATTTGATCACATAGTGCATTTGTGACTCTAGAAGTGATAATTTTGGTTTAGTCAGGTATCATAACTGGTGTTCCTCCAGAAGAACAAGGATTCTGGCACAAATTCTTTACTAGGGAGGTGGTACCAGAGGACAACAATAAAGGAGTAGGGAAGAGAGACAAGGAAGGAAAGGCAACCAGTAAGTTGTGTTTTATTAAGTAGGACACCATTGTGCAAAACTAGTGCTTCATCCCATTGGAGAACTCTGGAAACCAGTGCAGAATGCATATCTTAGAGTTGTCTCACATAAGGGTTTAGAGATCTGGGGGCTAAATCCTCCAAGTCCTGTTTGTCACGGACTGAGGACTGTTTCAAGGGTGTTAATTCTCTAGCACTTCTGACCTGCTGGGCAATAGGCAGAGCTGGCCCAAGTTTCTAGAGAAAGCTCTTTAGCAAAGAGATACAGATGCTGGTAATAGAATTCATTCAGGGAGGACTGCACTACAAGTATAAGGTCCAACAATACCTGCTAATCTAGAGAGGCTTTAGCTAAGAGATGCTCACAGCAAATTCCTACTGTCTCCATCATTATCACCTCACCTTTCCTCAAATAAAGGAATGTGCTGAGGACTGATGAACTTCAAGAGGCATAATTTCTCAGCCAGACACATTTTTACTAGGGGGTGAAGACTTAGAAGGAGGGAAATAAATTAGCTGGCATTGGAATAATATGTCCATCATGTTTCAAAATAACCTTCTTACAGGTATCTCATCACAAGTGAATTGGGGCTGTATTTCTCTTAGGGGAAATGTCAACCATCATATTTTTTGGGTACCTATATCAGCTCTTCAAAAGAATTTTCTTCCTTAGAGGAAGAGTGGTCATGGGTACTAAGGATGCTGCCACTCAGGGAAAGTCTCAGCCATCTTTTTATCTCTTTGAATCTCTTTACTCTTTCCTGCCTGTAGGCAAGAGAGGAGGGTGAAAAGTTTGTATCTCTCTCTAGAAAAAACTGAAGAGTATCCCCACTCTGGAAAGGTCTGAAGGAAACTGTCTACACATCTTTCTCTAGACACTGGGGCACTCTGCTTCTGGATCTATGCTTTTGAGTTTGCCACTTTTTGATACTAGCCATCCAGTTTCTAAGGTTTGTGATTTGCCTAGTGTCTGTGGAAAATAAAGAAAAATAAACCGTTTGACCGGCTTTGACTCTAGGCCTTGGATTGGCCTTTAGCTTAGATAAAATGGGCTTCCCTTGTGGCTTAGCTGGTAAAGAATCCACTTGTAAAGCGGGAGACTTGAGTTCAATCCTTGGATTGGGAAGATCCCCTAGAGAAGGGAAAGGCTACCCAGTCCAGTGTTCTGGCCCGGAGAATTCCATGAACTGTATAGTCCATGGGGTTGCAAAGAGTTGGACACAACTGAGTGATTTTCACTTCACTTAGATAAAATAATATGAATAAGAATTATTGCTATTACAATAGTGTTAGCTTCTGTGCCCTAACTCTGTGGTTCAGTAGTATGTGTTTTGCATAGTTTGGTTTATTTAATCTTTACAACTACTCTCTGAAATAGTTACTATTATCATGTCCATTTTATAGACAAGTGCTTCCTTGGGTCCACCAGATCTCTCTAATAGAAAGAAAAACTATGTACAGCAGAAACTAACACAACATTGTAAAGCAATTGTACTCCAATAAAAAAGAAAATATTTCTCTGCAATTACTGAGTAATCCAAGGATCATATTTTTACAACTTGCAAACATCCTGTTCCCCAATAATCCTTTATTCAATGACTTTATCATTGTTATATAAACCAATTATCACATTATGGCTGTATACGTGTGATTTTCTCTTTTCATCAGTCGTTCTAGATTTATTAGCTAACATCTTTCAGCAGAAAAGAGCATTTCCTTCCCTCTTTCTTTTCCCTGAGCATCACTTAGGCACATTGATTTTTATTTATTTAGCATTATAATAATTTATGGCCATTATTCTTTTTGATGCTCAAATTGTCTCAAATTTACCCAGTAGGAGCTCCTTCAAATTGGCTCTTATGTCCTTACGATACTCTTTGAGTGTTTTCTTGCTTTCTGGCACAGCAAAATATTTCAGGTTAATTCCCATACTCTTCTTGCCCCAGACTTATAACCAGTATTTTCTCTAAAACACCCTGTTTGCTCTCAGAGAAAAATGAAATTTAGATACCAAATTTAAATATCAGGTAAGTTCAATGCCACTCTGTGTGGTGTCATTATCTCCAGACTGCTCCACTGGACAGAGCCAGAAGAGTTTTTTTTCTTAAAAAATAACGTCATGTCAATGTATGGCAAAACCAATACAATATTGCAAAGCAAAACAATAAATAAATAAATGAACTGATTTTGATATTTCCATTTTCATTACTCTGATGGAGAGTCAAAAGAATTGATTGTGCCTCCCATTCTGCATCCTTTGTGAGCTCTCCTCTCTCTTAGCCATTGGAAGATGCTGCTATCTGCAACCTCTATCTCTTCCATATTTTCTGACACCCATATCTGATTCCAGATAAGGCTTAAATGACTGTTTCAAGGCTGACTTTTTCAGATGCTGTTATTTGCCCCCATTTCACATCCAGGCTAGGGCTGGATACCAAATAACACCCTGTGCCATCTCACTGTGCCATATCCCTAGTTGCTAAGAGAACGCCATATTTTAAGGACATAGTTTGGCTATTTGAAAGGTGTTGGACTTTCATTAGCTTCTAGCCAGAATTGTTTTCTGTTCACAGGCAAGATACAACTTTATTATTCTCAAGGGTTCTCTTATAAAACTACATCTTTTCCAGCTTCACCTTATCTTGCTTTTGTTTTTGTTTTTTTTGTAGACATCTTTTGTGCATTTGAAAATTCATTACCAAAAAATGGTGAGAGTGAGAGTGAAAGTCACTCAGTCGTGTCTGACTCTTTGTGACCCCAAGGACTATACAGTTCATGGAATTCTCCAGACCAGAATACTGGAGTGGGTAGCTTTTCCCATCTTCTGGAGATCTTACCATCCCAGGGACCAAACCCAGGTCTCCTGCGTTGCAGGTGGATTCTTTACCAGCTGAGCCACCAGGGAAGCCCAAGAATACTGGAGTGTGTAGCCTATCCCTTCTTCAGTGGATTTTCCCCACCCAGAAATCCAACCGGGGTCTCCTCATTTACAGGCGGATTCTTTACCAGTGGAGCTATCAAGGAAGCCCCCCAAAAGACATTTTTTTAAATTGCTAACTGTCACTCATACTTATCATGTTGTATTCATTTAAACACCATCTATCATTTTTACAGTAGCAATAATGGCAATTTGATCTACATTAGCTCATCTATAGTACATGTTTAGATCCCAATGGCCTAGTAACTTTTCTTACTAACTTGTCCTCTTTTTATTGTGACAGGAAAAGGATTTAGATAATTACTAATTTTTTTTCTAGTCTTATTTTCTTCTTCTTCTTTAGTTTGTTCAAAGGATCTGGAATCCTCAGGTTGAATCTACTGCTCAGAGTTCCTTTTCCATCTTCCTTACAATATTTCTCACATTCATCTCCTTGGTGAATCTCTTATCCTGTTTCCCATCAGCTATTTCCTCTTTCTCTCTGTAGCATGGTGGTTAACAGTATGGTTTCTGGTCTAAGGTCATACCAAAAAAAAAAGAGAGAGAGAGTATGGTTTCTGGAGATATAGTATCTAGCTATATAGCTTTAGGCAGGCTACTTAATTTTTCTGGCTTATGTTCTTATCTGAAAATTGAAGATAATTTAACAGTACCTACCTCATAAAGTTGCTGTGAAATTAAATGAACAATATGTGTAAATCATGTAGAATAGTGCCTCACATGAAAAAGAAATATTAATAAGTGTGAGCATCTTTTATTATTTACTGGTGCCCACCACCTTTATGCAGAGAAGGCAATGGCACCCCACTCCAGTACTCTTGCCTGGAAAACCCCATGAATGGAGGAGCCTGGTGGGCTGCAGTCCATGGGGTCGCTAAGAGTCGGACACTACTAGGCGACTTCACTTTCCCTTTTCACTTTCATGCATTGGAGAAGGCAGTGGCACCCCACTCCAGTACTCTTGCCTGGAGAATCCCAGGGATGGGGGAGCCTGGTGGGCTGCCGTCTATGGGGTTGCACAGAGTCATTCACGACTGACTCGACTTAGCTGCACCAGTAGCAGCATAGCCTTTATGGGCTTACCTGGTGGCTCAGTGGTAAAGAATCCACTTGCAATGCAGGAGAACCGGGTTCGATCCCTGGGTCAGGAAGACCCCCTGGAGGAGGGCATGGCAACCCACTCTAGTACTCTTGCCTAGAGAAGCCTATGGACAGAGGAGCCTGCTGGACTACAGTCCATAGAGTCACAGTGTCGGACACGACTGAGCAACTAAGCAGCAGCAGCAGCAGCATAAGCTTTATATGTAGATGTCTTTATCATCATGAAAAAGACATCTGTTTGCCTCTAGGACCAAATATCTGTCCCTCATCACTCCACTATTAAACTCAACAGATTCTTACCACCTCCAGTTTTTCACATAGAAGGCAAAGATGTTTCACCTGAGTCAATGACAAGTGGGAAATACAGGAAAGTAGGGGAGAGGGGAGTGCAAGTGGACCATTGCTCCTCCAAGACATGCTGAGTTTGTTGCCTCTGTCATGTCTTTCTGTAGATGGAGTTGCCAGATAAAATACAGTAAGATGAGTTCAATTTGAATTTTAATAAACAACAAATCATTTGTTGTCATGGACATACTGTATGGTAAATATTTTTAATTTTATGTATATTATGATGGTTTGACATCCTAATAGAAAACCTTTCTGGCTGGGAAGAGGTTGCCCCTTTCTGAGCTAGCCATTTCTTAGACATTGCAAAGGACCTAGGCAGAGCGTATTTTTGATGTATAAACTAAGAAATCCAGAGCCATCACTCCTGTATCTTGCCTGTACACACCACAGGACCATACTCCTGCCTTAATCAGCCCAGGCCAGATGCCAGGCAACTAGACACTACTTCTATAGCTCAAAGCCCAACAAAATTTTTCAATCTAGCCAATCCTAAACTGTTCACTCGGCCCTGCTTTGCCTTTCCTGTGGAAACCCCAACAAAGGTTGTGACCTAAACCTTTCCTTTGCTCCTGACTTCTGTCTCCTGACCACTCTGATATCTTTCCTATGTGGCCTTGACCAGTGTACCATGTCTCCTGCCTCTAGAATCTGTGAATATAATAAATGCTTCCTGTTCTCTCTTGTAGCCACACCTGACCAACCATCTCATAAAAGAAAACAAATTGTATACTAATGAATGATTTGTTGTTTATCTGAAATTCAACTAGACATCCTGTATTTTTATTGGCTCAATCTGGGGACCTTAGCTGGAGGTCCCATGACAGAGACCAATACAACATGCTCTGTCTGCTCTATCATGGTTCAGTACAAAGGTTCATCATTGCAGATGCCGTCGGTCTGCTGCTCTCTCCTTTGGGCCTAACTGGATAGCATGCTCCAGCCCACTTCCAGCTACCAATGTCTGCATCTCTAGGCCTGGGGGATTTTTCTGAAACTGGAAAGGCAAATCAGAGACATTGCTGAAATAGTTACTGCTTCTGGACCACCTCAGTAGCCTTCAACCAATGACTGCCAGAAGTTGGGGTATGAAGGCCTCAGCTCCCTTGGTCCCTGGGTATGATAATTATGAAGCATACATTTTATAGTATTTCCTGAGTCCTCGCTCAAGGTGCCCACTGCTGTAGTTGACTTAATAATATATAGACTTTCTCCTTGAAAGGGCTGCCTTTTTTTCTTTCGTTTCACTCTATCAGGGTCCTTTGACTCACAAATACACAACTGGCAATAGAATCCTCGTGGCAGGCTCTGATTCTTGGAAATCCAACTAACATATGAGCTTTTGATTTATCCTTTGTTTTCAGCATTTTTCTGATAATGTCTGTATACGTCGGCCCTTTTGGTCAATGCTACTACTTGAGAGGAATGAAGTATATGGCTTTTGTTCTTAAAAAGAAAATAAAAACTCTCTCCAAATGCTATATTGTTTCAGGAAAGTGTTTTATTTTTCATACTTGGCTTACATTTTAGCAATTGTCTGCTCTGCTTTTTTGACAACAAATAATCTGTTTCTTTCTCCAAGATGCCAAGAGATTGGTTTGGAATTGGCTATTAAAACCAGCTCTGGCACAACAAATGAAAGACCTTCGACTGATGCTTGCGAGGAACTCTAACAAAGGTAGGATAATATGCAGTAAAATTACTTGCTTCTTTGAGTTGGCAAAGAATATAATTAAAATAAAAAATGACATCTTATGTGACAGAGTCTGAGTAGGAAGCATAGCGTTTATCACCTCCTGTTCGCTAGCTTTTCTTTAGGGGAAAAAAAGTCAGCAAGATTTTATCTTAGATGACGCCTACTCACCTGGCTTGGCTTAAGCTAAAAAAAAAAAAAACATGAAAATGGTGGGGTGTAAAATAATGTGCCAGATATGCAAGTCAGCTTAAACACTAAAGCCAAATTTTGCTTTCCCAAAAAAGGGCTGATCAGTAAATCCATACTATATATTGAAAACTAATAAAGGTGCAAACACTGTTAAAGAAAGTGGAGCATGGGTTGTTGTCACTACCTAAGAGTGGGGAGAAGTAGCAATGCCTGCCCATTCAGGATTATATCAGGAGAGTCCTGAAGGCTAAAACTCAATATGTATCCAGATTCTTAGGAAAAAAGCTTATTGTGTGAAGCATGATATATGTGAATGATGAAGCAGGTCATATAGGGATTTTATTTATCTTATAATAAATATTTTTATCTCTAGTAATTACCACTAAAGGAAAACTTCCTGAAAACTGACCCAACCTCACTGAGGAGTAAGAATTAAATGTGCTGAACTCTGGAGTCTTGCTGAAGAACTCATCTAAGAACTCAAGATCACTCAAATCTAGGCCTCATCTCAGACCACAGCATCCTTTCTTTCCTAAATACAGTCTCTGAGTGGGAGGTTCTCAATGTAGTACTGACGTAGGTGTGAACATTCAGTGTTTAAAGTCATGGAAGCAACTTAAATTAAATTGCCTTGAAGTTTTTCAAGCTTTGAAATTTCTATTTTGGATTTTTCAAAAAGGAGGAGTGAAGAGTGAGAAAGAGAAACAGCTTGTTCACTGGATAGCTTTCTGTCCACCCGCTTCCCCAACCCCCCAACCCTAGAAATCAGCATCATTTTACTGGCATTAGTACAAGTCTGTCAGTACTGGAGAGAATGTACTTTTTGGTGTGTGCTTTTTGTATTGGTGACTTTAGTGAAAAAATCCTTTCAGTAAGGTCTTCTCTTTACCAAGTAGAGTCACAGCCATCACCAAGAGAAGCTATATTTACAAGACCATGTTCCCTTGCAAGCTTGCTTGTACAATCTGCTCCTGAACATTCCATCTGGCATGGAAGGAAAAAATTCAAGACATGGGCTTACTTAAAAAGCAATATATAGTTTTTAAAATCAGAGATTTACATTCTGAGAAATAAAAGGAATAGATTCTACTCCTGCTTCTATTAAGCTTTCAAAATTCCTTTATTTAGGTTATTGATCTGAATTGATTTTGGTGTCCAGAAAAGCAGCAACAAAGATGTAAAATCTAAAGGAAAATTAAACTGGCCATCAACCCATCCACAGATTATGTTTCTCAAAAACAGTATTAGCCAAACCTCAAGTTTATGTGGATTGTCTTTATGTCTTGATTCTGCTGGTTATTTTTGTTTATGCTGATCAGTGGATGCAGACTGGTTCCGTGTCCTTAAGCACATAATGCTCACTTGGGAAGTAAGTGGCAGCAGTACTATTGCCTGGCAAGTTGTGGGTGCTAAATGAATATTACTGAATGAAAGAATACTTTACATTTTAATAGCATTCTGCAGTTTTTCAAGCACTGCAATAATCGCTGTTTTATTTGATTCTCACCAGTATAATAGCTAGGGAAGAAACCGAGGATCACTGATTCTACATCCCTGACTAAGGTCGATCAGCTGGCAAGAGGCTAAGTTAGAATTTAAACTCAGATTACATAAATGGAAGATCATACCTTGACTCTACCTGGCATGTAGGCATGGAATGCAAGGCACCTTTGGGGAAGAACAATTAGCTCAGTTTGAGGGCAGTTTAGGAAACATTATGTAAGGAGCTGATAGGACACTATCATGGAATGGTAAATCTGGATCATCTTGTAGAAGACCTTCAGTGGCAGGTTAATGTGTTTGGACCCTACTTCAAAGTCAGTGGATTAGTGTTGTCCTGTAGGCAGATTATCTTTTTCCATGATGGACTGGAGCATGGTGAGAGTGGTAGCAAGCCGAGATGCTTCTTCCTCAGAAAAAAGAAAAAAGAGAAGTTGAGAAAGGTTGAAGTGGGAAGAGGTGAAGTTGGGATGCTATGCTCAAAGATATTGGCCTTTGTAGTCTCACAGTATGATTCCTAGTGTGAATAGAAGTAGGGTAGGACAGAAGCTTTGTGGAGGCACTTTAGAACCTCTCATATGAACAGAAAATAATAGAGTGCTACATGACCCACCTCCCAGAATATTGGAAATAAAAGCACGAATAAACAAATGGGACCTAATTAAAATTAAAAGCTTCTGCACAACAAAGGAAACTATAAGAAAGGTGAAAAGACAGCCTTCAGAATGGGAGAAAATAATAGCCAATGAAGCAACGGACAAAGAATTAGTCTCAAAAATATATAAGCAACTCCTGCAGCTCCATTCTAGAAAAATAAACGACCCAATCAAAAAGTGGGCCAAAGAACTTAACAGACATTTCTCCAAAGAAGACATAAAAATGGCTAACAGACACATGAAAAGATGCTCAACATCAGTCATTATCAGAGAAATGCAAATCAAAACCACAATGAGGTACCACTTTACACCAGTCAGAATGGCTGCCATCCAAAAATCTACAAGCAATAAATGCTGGAGAGGATGTGGAGAAAAGGGAACCCTCTTACACTGTTGGTGGGAATGCAAACTAGTACAGCCACTATGGAAAACAGTATGGAGGTTCCTTAAAAAACTGCAAATAGACCTGCCATATGACCCAGCAATCCCACTGCTGGGCATACACACCGAGGAAACCAGAATTGAAAGAGACACGTGTACCCCAATGTTCATCGCTGCATTCTTTACAATAGCCAGGACATGGAAGCAACCTAGATGCCCATCAACTGACGAATGGATAAGAAAGCTGTGGTACATATACACAATGGAATATTACTCAGCATTAAAAAAGAAATTCATTTGAATCAGCTCTACTCAGGTGGACGGAACTGGAGCCCATTATCCAGAGTGAAGTAAGCCAGAAAGAAAATCAATAATACAGTATACTAACGCATATATATGTAATTTAGAAAGATGGTAATGAGAACCCAGCATGTGAGACAGCAAAAGGAACACAGTTGTATAGAACAGACTCGTGGAGTCTGTGGATGAGGGCAAGGGTGGGATGATATGGGAGAATGGCATTGAAACATGTTCATTATCATATGTGAAATCAATCGCCAGCCCAGGATTGATGCTCTGGGCTGGTGCATCGAGATTTCCTGGGGGGAGGGAGGAGGGAGGGAGGAGGGAGGGGGAGCATATGTAAACCCATGGCGATATCATGTCATTGTATGGCAAAACTAATTAAAAGAGCTTGTAGACAGCAGTTAAGGTTTATCTGAAAGTAAATGTCACAAATTGTGGTGGACCCAACTGGCAAAGTGTTGAGCTTTTAACAATACAGTCAATGGAGTGGGAAAAGTAGAAAATACAGATATTAAAGAGGAAAGGCATTATACATTTGGGGGTTTTGCACCTAAGACATACTCAGTTAAATTTTTTAACTAAAAATTAGAGTGACAAAGTAAAATTGGAAAGCATAGAAGACCAGGAAGTATTCATGAGAAGATTAAAGCTCTGGCTCATTATGTATGAGGATGTTGGAGAGGGAATTATAGAGCCAGAGGAGGAATTTGAGAGAAATGAAAATTTCAGAAGCATAATGAGTGACTAAAATGCAATGGAATTGGAGGTCATTGGGCTTTAGGAAATCAGTATAACAGAGGTCAGTCTAATAGAAGAATCATCAACAAGGATGTTGACTTCAATGAGGAGGAGACCGTAAAGCAAAGGACCAGTGAAGTGAAATGAAAGACTGAATCAAATTGAACTTTTTCATATCTAACTATTCATCTATCCCCCTGCCCTAGCCTACCCCACCTTCAACACTCATTTCCAGATTACATTTCCAGGTCTTCAATGAACAAAATTTCACATTTAAGCACAGCCTTTAAAATTATAGGATAGTCTATATGCTATTTATAGGGAAGAAGAAAACTTTGCTGTTTTCATGAATGAATAGAACAAGGCTGAAAAGTGCATTAATACAATTCTTGGCAGGGAAGAGATTGAGAGGTATAGCCAACAGCTGTGAAACTAGAGTAAGCACAAAGATAGGGAAGGTTGCAAACTGGACTGGAGCACATGCATTTAGACTTGGCTGAGGAAATGCCAAGGGTTATTTCTTAGAGTAATCTAAACTTGCTTAAAATTCATTTGAAAAGAAATAAATGAATTGTAGGAAAACCATAAATAATAGCAGAGTGGCTAGAGAGAATTTCAAAGTTTATATAATGATTCTGTTGCAAATTAATGTGGGCTGCAATTTTTTTGGTTTGTTTTCCAGCAAGCCTTTCACTGGTATCAGTCTCCATGGTGCTGAGTTCATTCTCCTCAAGTCCTGAATTCCTTCTTTGCTTCCCCTGTCTCCCCAACACATTCACTCTTATCTGACTTTGTTAGGCAAGAACAGAAATCATACACTGCTAGCTTCTTCAGCTTCCCTCCATTCCATCTCACATTTTCTCTGCATCATTAGCCTCCTTCAACTTCTTTGCTCCCTTCCACTTTGGGTACAGAAGGTTTGTACCTCTTTGCTAAGGGAGTGAAGGTTTACTTTCCACGTGTATCCGTCTTATCTCCCCTCAAGGCTCCTCCATATTCATCAGCAAGTTCCTCATTCCAGAACTATTAGTCTTTCTCTCTGCCATGTCTATTTAGTAAGTCTCTCGAAAGCTATTCCATATCTCATAACTTTATTTCCTTCCTATCATTCACTTTCCAACTTATATACTAAGCTATGGCTCAAGGAATTCTGACATACCAAAGGCAACCAAAGTGAACAGATTCATAACTAAGGCTGCATAATTCCCTACTGAAAAAATAGAGACTAACATTGCCCAAGATAAGTTGATGTTTGGCTCCTTATAACTGCAACTAACTATTGTGTGTGTGTGTGTGTGTGTGTGTGTGTGTGTGTGTGTGTGTGTGTATAGTATATATAGTGTATATATAGTATATTATCTGTATACTATTTATATATGTGTAATAATATATATTGTATATATTATATATACTATAATATAGTTAGTATATACAATATATATTGTATATACTTTATATATACTATTGTGTATATACATATATATACATACAAAATGGTTGCATATATAGTATATAAATATGTTTATAGATAGTATATACATTGCATATATATATATATAATATATATATACCCACTCCAGTATTCTTGTCTGGAGAATCCCATGGACGGAGGAGCCTGGAAGGCTACAGTTCATGGGGTCACAAAGAGTCAGACATGACTGAGTGACCAAACAAGAACAACAATACCATCTATATACTACTTATATATATGCTATATAATATATATTGTATATATTATATATATTCTATACTATATTCAGTGTATACTGTATATGTATATAGTATATACTTTCTACACACTGTTGTGTATATACATATATATATACACACAATAGTTGGTTATATATGTAGTATATAAATATGTATAAAACTAAAACCAGATTTTAGTTTGAAACAGTCGTGAATTTTCATATACATTTTATTATTTAACTCCATTTAGCAGTATTCCAGATACAAATAACTTCTTGTCCAGGGTGAATTTCACTTCAGCTTTGGCATCTGAATCAATCTGAAGAGGGTTATTCTCAAGCTGGAAAAGTCCTAATTGTTTTTGTAAAAACTGAGACAGTTCATACAGAATAAGTCCTCAACTCTCTGGCAACTGATAATTGGAAACCAGAAGTATTTTCCATGTTGTGGTGAAGACTGTTTCTAAAAATTCTATTGCCAGAGAATAGAGATAAGACAAATTGGGGGAAGGGTGGTTACGAGGTATATTTTTTGTTTGTTTGTATATGGAGTCAGACCAACTGATATCTCACACTTAAAATACCAAAAATATTGGGGCATTTAAAAAATAAGTGGTAAGCTTCCTCACCACTGAAGTTAGAATGACATGATGATGGCAAACTTATTTTTGGTCTGGTAGACAGTCAAAATCAGGGGAAAAAGGGAAATATAGCACTCTTAGGAGCAGATGGCGGTGCTTTCAAAACTTTTTGAGCTTTTTATTTGCCTTTTTCAAACTTGTGTAATGTGACCAATCAAAATGACTAAAATCAGATGGTATAATGATAGGGAGCACTACAGCACCTAGCAGACTGATTGGATAGATAAATGAAGTAGTACTAATGATTCCATTAGTTAAAAGTGAATAAAGGGAAATTAGAGGTGATTCCAATGTAAATCACATTGTCTTGACTTCTATTTTGGCCACTTTACAGTGTGTCTCTACTTACTTATCTCTGAAAGATATCCATTAATATTGAGATGGCATCTGATTTTTTTAGCTTATTTTGAGCTAATTTTAGACTTTCAGAAAAGCTAATTTTGGATTTACTAGCGAAACTAATACAATGTGTTTTCATATAACCCTTGCCCAGCTTTTCTTAGTGTTAACATCTTACATAACCATGGCACAATTATCAAAACCAGGAAATTAACACTGGTATAATACTTTAAACTTCAGACTTCATTCACATTTCACCACATTTTCCATTAAAGTCATTTTTATGGTCTAGGATTCAATGCAAGATCACAAATATCATTAAATTGTTATGTCTCCTTAGTCTCCTTTAATCTGTGACAGTCCTTGGTTTTTCCTTCCCTTTCATGACCTTGACACTTTTGAAGAGGATTGATTAGTAATTTTCTAGAATGTCTCTCAATTTGTGCTTGTCTGGTGTTTTCTCCTGATGAGATTGAGGTTAGCATTTTTGGCAAGAATGCCACAGAGTGATGTTGTGTTCTTTATTTTATATCAAAAGGTTCATGGTGTCAGTACATCCCATTACTGGTGATGTTAATTTTGACCGCTTAGGTAAAATGGGGTCTGTTGGGTTTCTCCAATTTAAAGGTGCTATCATTCCCTTTGTAGTTAATAAATATCTTGGGAGACTTGATTTTTAACATTGAAGT
Source organism: Antilocapra americana (assembly GCA_007570785.1). Lineage (NCBI taxonomy): Eukaryota > Metazoa > Chordata > Mammalia > Artiodactyla > Antilocapridae > Antilocapra > Antilocapra americana. Next base: position 392,725 of record ML660672.1, on the reverse strand, counting down.
AGGGCAAGATTGCTCATATGTTCTCAAATGACTGGGCAACCATGAAGGGTAGGAAGACTCGTAACATGACTTTGAACATGGAAAATTTGTTAGGGAGGAAGAAGTACTTTCTCAACAGGAAAATCTTCATGCCTCCTTCCCTCCACATTTCCCACTACCATTTGCAGCTAATAAAATAAAACTTACATATTCAACCCCTATTTTGGGAAATGGTAATTATATAATTTATTTTGGTTCTACAATTATACATTTCAGGTATGGCATCAGATAAAATATCTTGGAAGTCCTTGGTGTTAGTTAGATGTATTGCTTGTTTCTTATCTTTTCTTAAATAGTTATAATCTCTTTCCCTGTATGTGTAGACGAAAGACTTTACCAAAAAGTCATCAGTTTTTATTTTTAGATCACTGACAAGTCTGAGCTTAATTAATTATAACAATATTAGTTATGCTGACCAAATATCAAAATCCTCTTCTAGTAAAAGAGTGGAATGGCATAATTCCTTGAGTTACAATTTCCAGGTTGATTGTGTCACTGATATCCTGTTCTTTAATCACTCCAACTAATTTCTTTATTCCTTTGTTTGTTTATTCATCTATTCTTCATTCACTCATGCACTTACATACTAAGTACATGCTGAGTACATACTAAGTGAAAGGTATTATTACATTGAATGATTCAGGAGATAGAAGAGTAAGACACTATACCTACCCATGGGACATTTACTGTTTACTATTCTAGTAGCAAAAGAGCTATCATATACTACTAAACTATGGTATTCACCCCTTATTCATGGTTTCACTTTCAATTACCCACATTCAATCCAATCTGAAAATATTAAATAGAAAATTTTAGAAATAAAAGATTGATAAGGTTTTTTTTTTGCTTTTTCTCCCAAAAAAACATAGAGTATCTTAATAATATGTACCATATTAACAATTTTTCTTAGTGATCATACAAGGATGTAACGACAAAGTAACTTTCAATATTAAAACCATGTCATATTACTGTATATTAAAACCAAATTAAACTTCTTCAGAGAAAAAGGAAACTAACAATCCAAATAAAGATCATATCTATGCTATGAAATTGACCCAGAAGACAAAGTATTAATTTTTGATTGAAAAAAGCTGCAGGATTTTCTTTTTTATTTTGGTGTTGCTTGGTATAGCATTGTGATTTTGATTTGCATTTCACAAACAATTAATAATGTTGCATATCCTTTAAAGTGCAATTTATTTGCAATTGTGTATCTTCTTTGGAGAAATGTCTATTTTAGTCTTTTACTCATTTTAAAATTTAGTTGTTTGATTTTTCCTAAGTTGTAGGAGTTCTTTGTATATTTTGGATATTAATCTCTTATCAGATATATAATTTTCCAAATCTGTGTGCTGCCATTTATTCTGTTGATTGTACCCTGTGATACAAAAAAGTTTTAATTTTGATGTATTCCTATTTATCTATTTTTACTTTCATTGTCATATCTAAAAGATCATGGCCAAATCTCACATTATAAAGATTTCCCCTAAATTATCATTTAAAAGCTTTTTTAAAATTTTTAGCTGGACATTAATTGCTTTCTGTTCCTATATTATCATTTCAGTTCAGTTCAGTTCAGACGCTCAGTCATGTCTGACTCTTTGTGACCCCATGAACTGCAACAAGACAGGCCTCCCTGTCCATCACCAACTCCCGGAGTCCACTCAAACTCATGTCCATCGAGTACGTGATGCCATCCAGCCATCTCATCCTCTGTCATCCCCTTCTCCTCCTGCCCCCAATTCCTCCCAGCATCAGGGTCTTTTCCAGTGAGACAGCTCTTTGCATGAGGTGGCCAAAGTATTGCAGTTTCAGCTTCAACAACAGTCCTTCCAATGAACACCCAGGACTGATCTCCTTTAGGATGGACTGGATGGGTCTCCTTGCAGTCCAAGGGACTCTCAAGAGTCTCCTCCAACACCACAGTTCAAAAGCATCAGTTCTTTGGTGCTCAGCCCTTTTCACTGTCCAACTCTCACATCCATACATGACCACTGGAAAAACCATAGCCTTGACTAGACAGACCTTTGTTGGCAAAGTAATGTCTCTGTTTTTCAATATGCTATCTAGTTTGGCCATAACTTTCCTTCCAAGGAGTAAGCGTCTTTTGATTTCATGGCTGTAGTCACCATCTACAGTGATTTTGGAACCCCCCAAAATAAAGTCTGACACTGTTTCCACTGTTTCCCCATCTATTTCCCATGAAGTGATGGGACCAGATGCCATGATCTTAGTTTTCTGAATGTTGAGCCTTAAGTGAACATTTTTTACTCTCCTCTTTTACTTTCAGCAAGAGGCTTTTTAGTTCCTCTTCACTTTCTGCCATAAGGGTGGTGTCATCTGCATATCTGAGGTTATTGGTATTTCTCTTGGCAATCTTGATTCCAGTTTGTGCTTCTTCCAGCCCAGCATTTCTCATGATGTACTCTGCATAGAAGTTAAATAAGCGGGGTGACAATATGCAGCCTTGACGTACTCCTTTTCCTTTTTGGAACCAGTCTGTTGTTCCATGTCCAGTTCTAACTGTTGCTTCCTGACCTGCATACAGATTTCTTAAGAGACAGGTCAGGTAGTCTGGTATTCCCATCTCTTTAGTTTTAGCTTTCATGTTTAGGTCATTGATCCATCTTAAGTTAATTTTTCTATGTGGTGTAACATAATTGGCTGCACTGCCTTTTTTTTACCTGTAGATTTCATTTTCTCATCTCCATTTCTTGAAAAGAGTATCCTTTCTCCATTGAATGATCTTGAACACTCTTGTCAAAAATCACTTGAATTTGCATGTGAGAGTTTATTCCTGAGGTCTCTATTTTACTTCATTAGATGATATGTTTGCCATTATGCCAGTACCACACTATTATGATTACTGTAGCTTTTATAGTAAGTTTGGAAATCAAAAAGCATGAGACTTCCAACTTTTTTGTTCTTTCTCAAAATTGGTTTGGCTTTTTGGTTTCCTTGAAATTGCGTATGAATTTTAGAATGGGCTTTTCTATTTTTGCCAAAAAACATTACTGGATTTTGATAGAGATTGCATTAAATCTGTATATCACTTTGTAGAGGTAGTATCTGCTTATGAGGATTATAATTTATCCATTCAACCCTATGAGGTAGGCACTATTTTTATGGGAGTATAATTGATTCTCAACACTACATTAGTTTCAGGTATATGACATGGTAATTATATATTTTTATACATTATGAAGTGATCAGAGTAAGTCTAGTTACCATCTGTCATCATAAAAAGTTATAATATTATTGACTATATTACAAATATTGTGAAAAGATGGGAAGCAAAAAGTAAAGGAGAAAAGGAAAGATATACCCATTTGAATGCAGAGTTCCAAAGAATAGCAAGAAGAGATTAGAAAACCTTCCTCAGCAATCAACGCAAACAAATAGAGGAAACAATAAAATGGGAATGACTAGAGATCTCTTCAAGAAAATTAGAGATACCAAGGGAACATTTCATGCAAAGTTGGGCTCGATAAAGGACAGAAATGGTAGGGACCTAACAGAAGCAGGAGATATTAAGAACAGGTGGCAAGAATACACAGAGGAATTGTACGAAAAAGGTCTTCACGACCCAGATCATCACGATGATATGATCACTCACCTAGAGCCAGATATCCTGGAATGTGAAGTCAAGTGGGCCTTAGGAAGCATCACTCTGAACAAAACTAAGGGAGGTGATAGAATTCCAGTTGAGCTATTTCAAATCCTGAAAGATGATACTGTGAAAGTGCTGCACTCAATATGGCAGCAAATATGGAAAACTCAGAAGTGGCCACAGGACTGGAAAAGGTCAGTTTTCATTCCAGTCCCAAAGAAAGGCAGTGGCAAAGAATGCTCAAACTATTGCACAATTGCACTCATCTCACACGCTAGTAAAGTAATGCTCAAAATTCTCCAAGCCAGGCTTCAGCAATACATGAACCATGAACTTCCAGATGTTCAAACTTTTTAGAAAAGGCAGAGGAACCAGAGATCAAATTGCCAACATCCACTGGATCATCAAAAAAGCAAGAGAGTTCCAGAAAAGCATCTATTTCTGCTTTATTGACTATGTCAAAGCCTTTGACTGTGTGAATCACAATAAACTGTGGAAAATTCTGAAAGAGATGGGAATACCAGACCACCTGACCTACCTCTTGAGAAACCTGTGTGCAGGTCAGGAAGCAACAGTTAGAACTGGACATGGAACAACAGACTGGTTCCAAATAGGAAAAAGAGTACATCAAGGCTGTATATTGTCACCCTGCTTATTTAACTTCTATGCAGAGTACATCATGAGAAATCCTGGGCTGGAGGAAGCACAAGCTGGAATTAAGATTGCCAAGAGAAATACCAATAACCTCAGATATGCAGATGACACCACCCTTATGGCAGAAAGTTAAGAGGAACTAAAGAGCCTCTTACTGAAAGTGAAAGAATAGAGTGAAAATTTGGCTTAAAGCTCAACGTTCAGAAAACTAAGATCATGGCATCCGGTCCCATCACTTCATGGCAGATAGATATGGAAACAGTGGTTGACTTTATTTTTCTGGGCTCCAAAATCACTGCAGATGGTGATTGCAATAATGAAATTAGAAGATGCTTACTCCTTGGAAGGAAAGTTATAACCAACCTAAACAGCATATTACAAAGCAGAGACATCACTTTGCCAACAAAGGTCCATGTCATCAAGGCTATGGTTTTTCCATTAGTCATGTATGGATGTGAGAGTTGGACAATACAGAAAGCCTAGCATCAAAAAATTGATGCTTTTGAACTGTGGTGTTGGAGAAGACTCTGGAAAGTCCCTTGGACTGCAATGAGATCCAACCAGTCCATCCTAAAGGAGATCAGTCCTGGATGTCAATTGGAAGGCCTGATATTGAAGCTGAAACTCCAATACTTTCGCCACCTGATGTGACGAGCTGACTCATTGGAAAGGACCAATGCTGGGAGAGATTGGGGGCAGGAGGAGAAGGGGACGACAGAGGATGAGATGGCTGGATGGCATCATTGAATCGATGGCCATAGGTCTGTTTGGACTCCGGGAGTTGGTGATGGACAGGGAGGCCTGGTGTGCTGCGTTTCATGGGGTTGCAAAAATTTGGACATGACTGAGCGACTGAACTGAACTGAACTGATTCCTTATGTTGAACATTACATCCCTGTGAGTTATTTACAGTTAACTCTCCAGATCTGTAGTCTGTTTTCTGTGGATCCCACAACCAATGACCCAACCAACTACAAACTGAAATCTGCCATTGGTTCAACTCTAGGATGAGGAACCTGTGAATATGGAGAGAAAACTGCATCACATTATTTTATATACAGGACTTGAACTTCCACCAATTTTGGTATCTGCAGGGGTTCCCAGAACCAATTTCCTGTGGAGACTAAAAGACATCTCTATTTTATAACTGGAAACCGATACCTCTAAAAATCCTTCACCTGTATCAGTCATTTCTCCCTGCCCTCCTCTGTGGCAACCATCAGCTTGTTCTCTATGTCTATGAGTATGTGACAGTTTTGTTATACTTGTTCATTTGTTGTATGACTTCTTTTTGTATATTTCCATTATTCTGTCTTCCAAATGGCTAATCTGAGCCTTCCCTAGTGGCTCAGTAGGTAAAGAATCCATCTGCAATACACGAGACCCAGGTTTGATCCCTGGGTCGGGAAGATTCCCTGCAGTAGGAAATGGCAATCCACTCCAGTATTCTTGCCTGGTGAACTCCATCGACAGTGGAGCATGGCAGGCTACAGTCCGTTGGGGTCACAAGAGTTGGACACAAATTAGCGACTAAACCACCACAGATGGCTAATCCAGTCTTCCATATCATCTAATCTACTACTGATTCCTTTTAGTGTATTTTTCATTTCAGTTATTATATTCCTCAGATTTGATTGGCTCTTTCTTATATTTTCTAACTTTTTGTTGAAGTTTTCACTGTGTCCCTTCATTCTTCTCCTGAGTTTAGTAAGCATCTTTATTGTCATTATTTTGAAATTTTAACAGGTAAATAACTTATTTAGGATTTTTTCTGGGTTTTATCTTGTATTTTCATTTGGAGCATATTCATCTATCTCCTCAATTTTTGACTTTCTGTGTTAGTTTTTACGAATTAGGTGAAATAGATACCTTTCCCAGTCTTGAAGGGGTGGCCTTACGTAGGAATGTCCCCTCTATAGACTGTGTGCTGAGTGCTTTTGGTGGGCCAGCATGAGCTGGAGTTGGCTCAGGCCAGTGGGTACAAAGATGTTGGTCAAAGGGTACAAACATACAATTAGAAGATGGATAAGTTCTGAAGATATAATGCACAGCATTGTGGTTATAGTTAACTTTCTTTCCTTCACTTCTCTGGAAGATGGAAGGTCACCATTTCACAACGGTCAATATTCTTGTTTTCAATGTATATGTTGACCCTGTACCCAAATTCCAAACATACCATCAAATAACCTTCCAGTTTTAAATACCTTCTTAATTCAAGAGACTCCCAGAGAGAATCAATATGACTTTCTGTTTTCATTTCCACTTGCATCTCCTAAAAATATGCAGAAAAATATAAACTTTGTATAGCTTCTCATCACAGCATGTGGAGTTTAATACCCACCCACCACCCCAGCCGCAAAAGCAAATAGCCATACAAGGAAGTGGAATGAGCCACTCAGCACCACTCTATGAGCAGTTTAAAATAACAGCTTTGTAGAACATATGTGAGCTCAGAATAAAGACCCCTGGTAAATTCATGCAATATGCTTTGTACACTAATAAAATTCATCATGGTCTCTTGCAATTCAATGATTATTCATGCTCTCCTCATTCTGATTTTTTTGGGGAAGGAGGAGAACAAATGGAAATAGTGCTATATAGCAGCATGTTGAGATGAAGGCAAATGGGATGTGATTTTTCTCAGGTGTGTAGTTCAGTGAGCAAGCACAGCCTGAATATGAAGGTCGGCAGCAGTGTTGCTTTTTCCTGTCAGAGCACTGGAATTAAGTGAAATCGATTTGTAATAGAAGAACATATTGTACTGTACTCCTTATGGAAGAAAACATATCCCTATAACACTTTGTACAAGCTAACATTAGACATGGTAATTAAATTCAGTGGTTGTTCCAAGATTAATAGATGCTTTCCTTCAAGTACTTTGCTAGCAGAACAGAATCAGATGGAAGCAAAATAAGAGAAAAATGATTCTCATCCTTTTCATTTCATTGAGCTGCAGAAAGCACTTTGCAGCTAACCCTTCACAAGGAGCAATACGTAATCTCATGAGGTGGTCTCCTTTCCCTCTGATGTACGTAATTCCCAAACACACCGACTGTAAAGCAATATCCTTTGACAACCAGCCAAATTTCATCTAGGCTTTTGACAGGCATATCATCATGCATATTAGTGAAAGTGAAAGGCACTCAGTCGTGTCCAACTCTTTGCGACCCCATGGACTATAAAGTCCATGGAATTCTCTAGGCCAGACTACTGGAGTGGGTAGCCTTTCCCTTTTCCAGGGGATCTTACCAACCCAGGGATCAAACTCAGATCTCCCACATTGTAGGCAGATTCTTTATCAGCTGAGTCACAAGGGAAGCCCAAGAATACTGGAGTGGGTAGCCTATCCCTTCTCTAGCAGATCTTCCTGACCCAGGAATCAAACCAGGATCTCCTGAATTGCAGGCAGATTCTTTGCCAACTGAGCTATCAGGGAAGCCGCATATTAACTGTCACCAAAATTAAAATCTGAATTCAAAACTCTCAGCTCATGTCAATAAAGGTGGTGTTAAATAAGTTATGTTGACTAGGGACTGACTTTTGATTTTCAAAGAAAACACTACATTTAGGTTAGATCAGCTTACTTTTTTGCTTACATATGAAAAAGCACCAAATTGAGCAGCATATTTTATTGGTAAATAAACATCCTTTTACTAGATATTTTTTCTAGTGAAGATACTCTCTAATCACTTTATTTTTTAATTTATTTTATTTATTTATTTTATTTACATTATTGTGTTGGTTTTGCCATACATTGACATGAATCTGCCATGGGTATACATGTGTTCTCCTTCCAGAACCCCCTCCCACCTTCCTCCCCATTCCCTCTCTCTAATCACTTTAAAATTATATAAAACCGCAACATACACTTCCTGACAGGATGTTCTGAGAAGAATACAACACTACCTTTTGGGTATTACTGTCAAAAACACATAATCTGAACATGATCATTAGAAAACATCAGACAAATCTAAACAAATGGTCATTCAATAATTCTTTGAAAATGTCAATGTTATAAAAGACAAAGAAAGTCAGCAGAACTGTTTTGGATTAAAGGAGACTAAAGCAATAAGACAGTTAAATGTAATATGAGATCTTGGACAGAATCCTAAATTTTAAAAGAATTGCTATAAAGGGAGTTATTCAATTGGTAAGATTGAAATGTGGATTAGAGATTAAATAGTAGTACTGTATCCATATAAAATTTCCTGATTTTGGTAATGTGATTATGTAAGATAATATTCATGCTCTTGGGGAATATAGATTTATATATCTAGGAGTAAAGGGGCATTATTTCTGCAGCTGACTCTGAAATAATTCAGAAAAAATATATCAACATCTATCTATCCTTCCATCAATCTATCCAGAGGCAGAGAGAATGATAAAAATAAATGGAGAAGAATATTAACAACTAATAAATCTAGATAAAGAATACAGGAGACTTTTTCATACTATTTATGCAAGGTTGCAATGTTGCAACTCTAATGTAAGCTGAAGTTATTTCCAAACAAAAAGTTTTTTTAACATATTTTTAAAAGCTTTAAGAAGATATTCTCTATACTTGGTATTAAGCATCAGTAGTCTCAAAAGTCTTGTCTTGCTTTCATCTTGTATGCAATGAAATTATTACCATTAACAAAAAATTCTTAGCAGTGTCAAAGAACTGCAAAAAGTTATTATTTGTTTTAAATTATGCAAAATTTATCTAAAATCTGTTGGACTTGAAATACAGTTCACTGGTGTCAGTTTCAGAGATCAAGCTTACATACTTATTCAGTGGTTACTGCCAATATTCCTTACTATTGTTGTGTGGGAATTTCTGGTTTGGTTCTTCAGCTTAATTCAATGTGTCCCATTTTGAGGAACATTAATAATGAAAATGTTTTATCTAAGCATCATGTTTTAAAATAACTTTCAGTTAGATTATTCATAAATGACATCACTTTAGACAGCTGCTATTTTTAAGGAAATTTGTGGGTGTATTGTCCCAGTGTTTTGGGGGGAGCATTATTGACCTGTAGTAGGAGGAGGTCAGAATTGATAGACAGTGTGTGGGATACACCTAACTCATGAAAAATTGTCTTTCTTCCTGCACTATTTCTAATATCCCACTGGACATTCATTATGCAGAAACCTGTTGATAATTATTAAATGTAGAGCATAATTCCATTTAAAAAATAATAACTTAAAATTGTGTAAGTTATCATTTTTTAAATGGAATTATGCTCTACAACCAACACAATAATGTAAAGAAAAAATAAATTAATTAACTGAAATAAACATAAAAATAACCTACACAATTTTAATAATAACTGTATTTTCTAGGAATGTAAATGTTTCTACCACAAACACTGAAGAAAGAGGGAACTTACTCTTTTTCTTTTTTTATTCTATGATAAAGTGTTTACCAATCTGGAAAACCATGCCATCAATGGCAATGTCACACATATCTGAGTGACCAACACTACACATCTAAATCGGTCTTCATTATGAACCTGTCCCCACTACTGAGATCCCAGTTATATACACAAATATAACTATTTTGCCTTTATTTTAAAATATCAAAAAATTTAAAAGTTTCAGAAACATTCAATGGCATATTGTCCAATTTATTTATTTTAATTGAAAATTATCTGATTTGGGCTCTTGGGTATTATTGTTGTTGCTAACAATCAACATTATTTTTTGGAACAGTTTCAGGTTCACAGTAAAGCTGAGCAGAAAATGCAGAGAATTCTCATCTACCTCCTCCCCTCTACTATCAAAACCCAACATTAGAATGGTACATTTGTTATAATTGATGAACCCACATTGACACATCATCATCACCCTAAATGCTTAATTTATATTAACATTCATGGTGATGCAGATTGGTCTATGGATTCTGACAAGTGTATAATGATATGTATCCACCATTACAGTATCATACAGAAAAGTTTCACTGTCCTAAAAATCCTTCTTTCCACCTATTCATCCCTCTCTCCCTTCTAACCTCTGGCAATCATTGATCTTGTTACAGTCTCCATGGTTTTGCCTTTTCCAGAATGTCATACAGTTGGAATTAGAACCCTAACACATACTGAACATAGCCGTTTCAAGTAGGCTTGTTTCACTTAGCAATATGCATTTAAAATTTCTTATTTTTTAAATCCAAATTCATTTATTTTAAGTAAAAATAAGTATCTGACTAATTGTGGTATGATTGTGCCCAAACATTTACTTAAAATATATTTTATATTATAAATTACCTTTCTTTTATTTCTCCTTTAGATCTTAGGATATTATATAGATTTTAAAAAATTACTAAGAAGCTAGGTTATATTACCCTTGAACTTCATCTCAGTGGAGCACAGAGGATGATATAAAATATTTCTCCTTCTTTTTAAATTTTTTCCATTTTATTTAAAACATTTGCCAGCTTTATTGAGATATGACTGATAAATAAAAACTGTATATGCTTAGGTTGTAGAACGTGTTTTATGTTAAGGTATACAATCTGATGTAGTATCTTAAAAAGATCTCAAAGACCCAGAATAGAGTGGTGGTTGACAGGGGTTAGGGTTGTAAGCAGTGAGATGTTGGTCAAAAGAGAAAAACTTTCAGTTATATTCAGGTATGACCTAAATCAAATCACTTAGGATTATACAATGGAAGTGACAAATAGATTCAGGGTATCAGATCTGATAGACAGGGCCTGAAGAACTATGGACAGAGGTTCTTAACATTGTACAGGAGGCTGTCATCAAAACCATCCCCAAGAAAAAGAAATGCAGAAAGGCAAAATGGTTGCCTGAGGAGGCCTTACAAATAGCTGAGAAAAAGAAGAGAAGCTAAAGGCAAAGGAGAAAAGGAAAGATATATCCATCTGAACACAGAGTTTCAAAGAATAGCAAGGAGAGATAAGAAAGCCTTCTTCAGTGATCAATACAAAGAAATAGAGGAAAACAATACAATGGGAAAGAATAGAGATCTCATCAAGAAAATCAGAGATAACAAGGAAACATTTCATGCAAAGATGGGAAAATAAAGGACAGAAATGGTATGGAGCTAACGGAAGCAGAATATTAAGAAAAGGTGGCAAGAGATGGTCCTAAGATAGCAGAGGAATAGGATGGGAGATCACTTTCTCCCACACAAATTCATTGAAAGATCATTTGAATGCTGAGCAAATTCCACAAAACAACTTCTGAACACTGGCGGAGGACACCAGCCACCCAGAAAGGCAGCCCATTCTCTTCAAAAGGAGGTAGGACAAAATGCAAAAGATAAAAAGATAGACAAAAGAGTTAGGGATGGAGAGTCACCCCAGGGAGGGAGTCGTGAAGGAGGAGAAGTTTTGAAACACCAGAAAACCCTCTCACCGGTGGGTCTGTGGGGAGTTTTGGAATCTGAGAGGGCAACATAACTGGGAGGAAAACAAAAACATTAACATGAATTATGTGTATAACTGCAACTTCCAATGGAGAAGTAGCCCAGATGCTTGTGTCTGCCAGCAATGAGTGGGGGCTGAACAGGGAGGCACGGGTTGCATGCTTAGGGTAAGGACCAGGCCTGAATGCCCTGAGCACAATCTGAGGGAGCTAACGTGAGATAGCAACCCAAACTATGGGATAGCCAGAGAGAAAAAAAAAAGAGAGAGAGAGAGAGAGAGAGAACTTTCAAGCAAAAAGCTCTAAGGCACAGCCTGGTCCACTCACAAAACAAAGGATTGAGCAAACACCAGAGGGGAGCTAGTTGGCTGTGGACTGGCCCCTCCCCCCACCAGAGGCAGAGAGGCAGGGGAGCGACAACCAGAGCTGGAAGGCGAGGGGCAGTCTCGGCCACAGATATGGCATCCTCCACCAAACTGTGAGCAGGCTCCCAGTTACTAACAAAATCTTCCTGGGATCCTAGACAGTTGACATCCACCAGGAGGGTCACAGTCAGAGATCAGCACCCCAGAGGAGACACATGGCACACCTGAGACAGCACTCTAACTGTGCACCCAGGAAACTGCGTGGCTGGGACCAGGGAGGTGATAATATGCACAAGCCAGCTGGGAGAGTGCGCTCACCAAGCCCCTGGTCACCTGAGCTGCTTAGACCTGGGAAGGGCACAAAACGCAGTCCCAACTGACTCTGTGTCTTTGTGGAGTACCCAAGAACCTGAACCTGAGCAGCTTAGACCTGAGAAGTGCACGCAACCCAGAGCCTGCTTTAGATAGTTCCCCTACAGAGCAACCTGGAGTCTGAGCAATGTAGACTTGAAAGCACACACTCTGTGAGTGGGGGCAAACCCAGTGTGGCCCAGACACTGCAAGCACACCCCACAAACATCAGTGATATTTGTCTGCAGTGTTCCTCCCTCCCACAGCACAGCTGAACAAGTTAGCCTAAGTAAGTGACTACCTTAGCCCCCTTGTGTCAGGGCAGAAATTAGATACTGAAGAGACTTGCAGAGGAAGCCAAAATAAACAAAGAAGAGGGAATCACTTTGGAAGTGACTGGTGCAACAGATTAAAACCCTTTAGTTAGCACTGACTACATTGGAAAGGGCCTATAGACCTTGAGAAGAAGTAAAAGGGGGAACAAGGGGCTATCTGAAACTGAACTGACTCCACACTGCCCTTAACAGCTCCAAAGAAATTCCTAGATATACTTTACTATTATCATTTAAAATTTTTTTATCTTTAAATTCATTATGACTCCTTTAATTTTCATTTTTATAACCTACAATTATCTTGCAAAAAAAGACCCTATTTTTAAAGCAAATTTCATGTACGTATTTTTAAAATAATTTTTGTGATTATTTTTCTTTAATGTTGTATTCTTGGGGGTCTAACCTCTACTCTATATTTTTAATCTTTGCTGTTTGTTTTGTGTAATCAATTTTGTACCTTTAAGAATACAATCCTCAGTATCCATTTTTATGTAAGAGTGTGACTACTGGCTTGATTGCTCTCTCTCCGTTTTGACTCTCCTTTTTCTCCTCCAGGTCACCTCTATCTCCTCCCTCCCCCTTCTCTTCTCTACCCAAATCTGTGAATCTATTTAGGTGTTCTTGGCTGTGGAGAACACTTAGGGAACTGATCACTGGCTAGATCTCTCTCTCTCTCCTTTTGACTCCCCCTCTTCTCCTCCTGGTCACCTCTATCTCCTTCCTCCCTCTTCTCTTCTCTATGGAACTCCATGAAACTGTCTGAGTGTTTCTGCTATGGAGAGCACATAGGGAATTGATTACTGGCTACATTGCTCCCTCCCCTTTTGATTCCCCCTTTTCTCATCCTGGTCACCTCTATCTTCCTCCTTCTTCTTCTCTTCTCCATATAACTCAGTGAACCTCACTGGGTGTCCCTCACTGTGGATAATCTTTTCACTATTAACCTAGATGTTTTATCATCAGTGCTGTATGGATGGAGAAGACTTGAGGCAACTGTAAAATAAGACTGAAAGCCAAAGGCAGGAGGCTTAAATCCAAAACTTGAGAACATCAGAGAACTCCTGGCTCCGGGAAACATTAATCAACAAGAGGTCATCCAAAAGCCTCCATACCTACACTGAAACCAAGCTCCACCCAAGAGCCAATAAGTTTTAGAGCAAGACATACCAAGCTAATTCTTCAACAATGCAGGAACATAACACTGAGCATTAAAATACATGCAGCCAAAAGTCACACCAAACCCACACACACCTCAAAACTCACTACTGGACACTTCATTACATTCCAGAGAGAGGAGATTCAGCTCTACCCACCAGAACACTGACACAAGCTTCCATAACCAGAAAACCTTGACAAGCTACTCGTCCAAACCCACCCACAGGGAGGAACCTCCACAATAGAGAGGAACCACAAACTTCCAGAATACAGAAAGGCCACCCCAAACATAGCAATCTAAACAACATGAAAAGGCAGAGAAATAGTCAGCAAGTAAAGGAAAATGATAAATGCCCACCAAACCAAACAAAAGAGGAGGAGACAGGGAATCTACCTGAAAAAGAATTCAGAATAATAATAGTAAAAATGATCCAAAACCTTGAAAAAAATGGAGTTACAGATAAATAATCTGGAAACAAGGATTGAGAAGAAGTAAGAAAAGTTTAACAAGGACCTAGAAGAAATAAAAATGAGTCAATCAATAATGAATAATGCAATAACTGAGGTTGAAAGCACTCTGAGGGAACCAACAGTAGAATAATTGAGGCAGAAGATACGATAAGTGAGGTGGAAGACAGAATGTAGAAATAAATGAAGTAGAGAGGAAAAAAGAAAAAAGAATTAAAAGAAATGAGGACATCCTCTGAGATCTCTGGGACAATGTCAAATGCCCCAACATTCGAATCATAGGTGTCCCAGAAGAAGAAGACAAAAAGAAAGGCCATGAGAAAATACTTGAGAAGATAATAGTTAAAAACTCCCCTAAAACAGGGAAGAAAATAGCCAGCCAAGTCCAAGAGAGCCAGAGAGTACCAAATAGGATAAACCCAAGGCGAAACACCTTAAGACAAATATTAATCAAATTAGCAAAGGTCAAACATAAAGAACAAATATTAAAAGCAGCAAGGGAAAAACAACAAAGAACACACAAGGGGATGCCCATAAGGATAACAGCTGACCTTTCAATAGAAACTCTTCAGGTCAGAAGGGAATGGCAGGACATACTCAAAGTGATGAAAGAGAAAAACCTACAACCCAGATTACTGTACCCAGCAAGGATCTCATTTGAATATGAAGGAGAAATCAAAAGCTTTGCAGATAAGCTAAAGCTCAGAGAATTCAGCACCACCAAACCATCTCTTCAACAAATGCTAAAAGATCTTCTCTAGACAGGAAACACAAAAAAGGTGTGTAAACTAGAACCCAAAATGACAAAGTAAATGGCAACGGGATCATACTTATCAATAACTGCCTTAAATGTAAATGGGTTGAATGCCTCAACCAAAAGACAAAGACTATCTAAATGGATACAGTTCAGTTCAGTCCCTCAGTCATGTCCGACTCTTTGTGACCACATGAATTGCAGCACGCCAGGCCTACCTGTCCATCACCAACTCCTGGATTCCACCCAAACCCATGTCCATTGAGTCAGTAATGCCATCCAGCCATCTCATCTTCTGTCTTCCCCTTCTCCTCCTGCCCCCAATCTTTCCCAGCATCAGGGTCTTTTCCAATGAGTCACCACCTTGCATTAGGTGGGCAAAGTATTGGAGTTTCAGCTTCAGCATCAGACCTTCCAATGAATACTCAGGACTGATCTCCTTTAGGATGGACTGGTTGGATCTCCTTGCAGTCCAAGGGACTCTCAAGAGTCTTCTCCAACACCACAGTTCAAAAGCATCAGTTCTTTGGCGCTCAGCCCTTTTCACTGCCCAACTCTCACATCCATACATGACTACTGGAAAAACCATAGCCTTGACTAGACAGACCTTTGTTGGCAAAGTAATGTCTCTGCTTTTCAAAATGTTATCCAGGTTGGCCACAACTTTCCTTCCAAGGAGTAGCCGTCTTTTAATTTCATGGCTGCAATCACCATCTGCAGTGATTTTGGAGTCCCCCAAAATATAGTCTGTCACTGTTTCCACTGTTTCCCCATCTATCTGTCATGAAGTGATGGGACCAGATGCCATGATCTTAGTTTTCTGAATGTTGAGCCTTAAGGCAACATTTTCACTCTCCTCTTTCACTTTCGTCAAGAGGCTCTTTAGTTCCTCTTCACTTTCTGCCATAAGGGTGGTGTCATCTGCATATTTGAGGTTATTGATATGATGTTCAAGCTGGTTTTAGAAAAGGCAGAAGAACCAGAGATCAAATTGCCAACATCCACTGGATCATCAAGAAAGCAAGAGAGTTCCAGGAAAACATCTACCTTTGCTTTATTGACTATGCCAAAGCCTTTGACTGTGTGGATCAAAATAAACTGTGGAAAATTCTCTCTTACACTGTTGGTGGGAATGCAAACTAGTACAGCCACTATGGAAAACAGTGTGGAGGTTCCTTAAAAAACTGCAAATAGACCTGCCATATGACCCAGCAATCCCACTGCTGGGCATATACACCGAGGAAACCAGAATTGAAAGAGCCACGTGTACCCCAATGTTCATAGCCGCATTGTTTACAATAGCCAGGACATGGAAGCAACCTAGATGCCCATCAACTGACGAATGGATAAGAAAGCTGTGGTACATATATACAATGGAATATTACTCAGCATTAAAAAAAATTCATTTGAATCAGTTCTACTCAGGTGGACGGAACTGGAGCCTATTATCCAGAGAGAAGTAAGCCAGAAAGAAAAACAACAATACAGTATACTAACGCATATATATGGAATTTAGAAAGATGGTAATGAGAACCCTGCATGCAAGACAGCAAAAGGAACGCAGATGTATAGAACAGACTCGTGGAGTCTGTGGATGAGGGCAAGGGTGGGATGATATGGGAGAATGACATTGAAACGTGTTAATTATCATATGTGTAATCAATCGCCAGCCCAGGATTGATGCTCGGGGCTGGTGCGTTGAGATTTCCCGGGGGGAGGGAGGAGGGAGGGTGGTTCTGGAGGGGGAGCATATGTAAACCCATGGTGATATCGTGTCATTGTATGGCAAAACTAATTAAAAAAATTAAAAAAAACAGATGGGAATACCAGACTATCTGATCTGTCTCTTGAGAAACCTGTATACAGGTCAGGAAGCAACAGTTAGAACCAGACATGGAACAACAGACTGGTTACAAATAGGTAAAGGAGTACGTCAAGGCTGTATATTTTCACCCTGCGTATTTAACTTATATGCAGAGTACTTCAGGAGAAATGCTGGGCTGGAGGAATGGATATAAGACCCCTATATATGCTGTCTACAAGAGACTCACCTCAAAACAATGGAGAGTGAAAATGAAGGACTGGAAAAAGATATTTCACACAAATGGAGACCCAAAGAAAGCAGGAGTAGCAATACTCATATCATACAAATTAGACTTTGAAATAAAGGCCATGAAAAGAGACCAAGAAGGGCACTACATAATGATCAAAGGACCAATCCAAGAAGAAGATATAACAATTATAAATATATATGCACGCAACATAGGAGCACCACAATATGTAAGGCAAATCTCAACATGTATGAAAGGGGAAATTAACAGCAACACAATAATACTGGGAGGCTCTAATACCCCACTAACACCTATGGATAGATCAACTAAACAGATAATTAGCAAGGAAACACAAACACTAAATGATACAATGAACCAGTTAGACTTAACTGATATCTATAGGACATTTCACCCCAAAACAATGAATTTCACCTTTTTCTCAAGTGCACATGGAACCTTCTCTAGGATGGATCACATCCTGGACCACAAATCTAGCCTTGGTAAATTAAAAAAAAACTGAAATCATTCCAAGTATCTTTTCTGTTCACAATACGGTAAGATTAGGTGTCAATACAGGGAAAAAACTATTAAAAATAAAAGCATATGGAAGTTAAACAACACGTTTCTGAATAACCAACAAATCACAGAAGAAATCAAAAGAGAAATGAAAATATGCATAGAAATGAGTGAAAATGAAACACAACAACCCAAAACCTATGGGATTCAGTAAAAGTAGTGCTAAGGGAAAAGTTTTTTAGCAATACAAGCTTACCTCAAGAAACAATAGAAAAGTCAAATAAATAACCTAACTCTACACCTAAAGCAACTAGAAAAGGAAGAAATGAAGAATCCAGGGTTAGTAGAAGGAAAGAAATCTTAAAATTAGGGCAGAAATAAATGCAAAAGAAACAAAACAGTCCATAGCAAAAATCAACAAAACCAAAAGCTGGTTCTTTGAGAAGATAAATAAATTTGACAAACCATTAGCCAGACTCATCAAGAAACAAAGGGAGAAAAATCAAATAAACAAAATTAGAAATGAAAATGGAGAGATCACAACAGACAACACAGAAATACAAAGGATCATAAGAGACTATTATCAGCAACTATATGCCAATAAAATGGACAACTTGGAAGACATGGACATATTCTTAGAAAAGTACAACTCTCCACAGCTGAACCAGGGAGAAACAGAATATCTTAACAGACCCATCACAAGCACAGACATCAAAATTGTAATCAGAAATCTTTCAGCAAAAAAAATCCCAGGACAAGACAGCTTCACAGCTGAATTCTACCAAAAATTTAGAGAAGAGCTAACACCTATCCTACTCAAACTCTTCCAGAAAATTGCAGAGAAAGGTAAACTTCCAAACTCATTCTATGAGGCCACCATCAACCTAATACCAAAACTAGACAAAGATGCCACACAAAAAAGAAAACTACAGGCCAACATCACTGATGAAAACAGATGCAAAGATCTTTAACAAAATTCTAGCAAACAGAATCCAACAACATATTAAAAAGATCATACACCATGACCAATTGGGCTTTATCCCAGGGATGCAAGATTTCTTCAGTATTTGCAAATCAATCAATGTGATACACCACATTAACAAACTGAAAGATAAAAGCCATATGATTATCTCAATAGATGCAGAGAAAGCCTTGACAAAATTCAACATCCATTTATTAGAAAAAAATACCCTCCAGAAAGCAATAATATAAGGAACACACCTCAACATAATAAAAGCCATATATGATAAACCCAAAGCAAACATTATTGTCAATGGTGAAAAACTGAAAGCATTTCCCCTAAAGTCAAGAACAAGACAAGGGTGCCCACTCTCCCACTACTATTCAACATAGTTTTGGAAGTTTTAGTCACAGCAATCAGAGAAGAAAAAGAAATAAAAGGAAATCTAGATTGGAAAAGTAGAAGTAAATCTCTCCCTGTTTGCAGATAACATGATCCTCTACATAGAACACCCTAAAGACTCCACCAGAAAATTACTAGAACTAGCCAATGAATATAGTAAAGTTGCAGGATATAAAATTAACACAGAAATCCCTTGTATTCCTATACACTAACAATGAAAAAACAGAAAGGGAAATTAAGGAAACAATTCCATTCACCATTGCAACAAAAAGAATAAAACAGGAATAAATCTACCTAAAGAAACAAAAGACCTATGTATGGAAAACTATAAAACACAGATGAAAGAAATCAAAGATGACACAAATAGATGGAGAAATATGCCATGTTCATGGATCGGAAGAATCAATACAGTGAAAGTGAGCATACTACCCAAAGCAATCTATAGATTCAATGCAATCCCTGTCAAGCTACCAACTATTTTTCAGAGAACTAGAACAAATAATTTCACAATTTGTATGGCTAACAAACATGAAAAGATGCTCTACAGTACTTGGACTGAGAACTTCCAGATGTTCAAGCTGGATTTAGAAAAGGCAGAGGAACCAGAGATCAAATTGCCAACATGCGTTGGATCATAGGAAAAACAAGAGAATTCCAGAAAGAAACCATCTGCTTCACATTCATTGACTACGCCAAAGTCTTTGTGCAGTCACAGCAAACTGAAAAATTCTTCAAGAGATGGGAGTACCAGACCACCTGACCTGTCTCCTTTGAAATCTCTATGCAAGTCAAGAAGCAACACTTAGAACTGGATATGGAACAACGGACTTGTTCTAAATTGGGAAAGGAGTACGTCAAGGCTATATATTGTCACCATGCTTATTTAACTAATATGCAGAGTACATCATGAGAAATGCTGGGCTGAATGAAGCACAAGCTATAATCAAGCTTGCAGGGTGAAATATCAATAACTTCAGATTTGCAGATGACAGTGCCCTTATGGCAGAAAGAGAAGAGGAATTGAAGAGCCTGTTGATGAAAGTGAGAGAGGAGAGTGAAAAAGGTGGCTTAAAGCTCAACATTCAGAAAACTAAGATCATGGCATCTGGTCCCATCACTTCATGGCAAATAGATGGGGAAACAGTGGAAACAGTGAGAGTTTATTTTCTTGGCTTCCAAAATCACTGCAGATGGTGACTGCAGCCATGAAATTAAGACACTTGCTCCTTGGAATGATGACCAATCTAGAGAACATATTAAAAAGAAGAGGCATTACTTTGTCAACAAAAGTCCATCTAGTCAAAGCTATTGTTTTTCCAGTAGTCATATAAAGATGTGAGAATTGGACCATAAAGAAAGCTGAGTGCCAAAGAATTGATGCTTTTGAACTGTGGTGTTGGGGAAGACTGTGGTGTTGGAGAGTCCCTTGGACTGCAAGGAGATGAAGCCAATCAATCCTAAAGGAAATCAGTCCTGAATATTCATTTGGAAGGAATGATGCTGAAGCTGAAGGTCTAATCCTTTGGCCACCTGATTCAAAGAACTGACTCCCTGGGAAAGACTCTGATGCTGGGAAAGTTTGAAGGCAGGAGGAGAAGGGAATGACAGAAGATGAGACGGTTTTATGGCATCACCAACTTGATGGACATGAGTCTGAGCAAGCTCTGGGAGTTAGTGATGGACAAGGAAGCCTGGCATGCTGCAGTCCATGGGGTCACAAAGAGTTGGACACGACTGAGTGACTGAGCTGATCTGAGTAACTTTTCTCTCAAGTTGCATATAGGCTGCTCAAATTCAGTTTCTTCACTTCACAATCATGGTCCCATCTTTGTCATATATAGCAAAATGCCAAAATATAGTCAAAGCTTTTTCGTAATCACATAGAGTTATTTTGGGACTAGAAAACAGCTTGTAGAAATATAATCACTAGAGATAAGTGATTATTAAAAGATATTCTAGATCTGAATTTTAAAAGTTACTTAAGTGTTTTTTGATCAGTAGATGGTCTTCTTGCCCAAGCCTGAACCTCTGAATCGGGTTTGAGAATGTGAACAAGCCCAGGACACTGTAGGAGATGTAAAAATTTAAATGATGGGGCTCCCTATGCATTCTTTCATTGAATGGTGATGAAAGAACTGATAATTCTGAGATGGTGTAAGCAGTTGACATGAACTTGAGGTCTTACCCCTTGCAGGCTGATTCAAAGAAGTTCACAGAGCACCTCTGTATCAATGCTCTTGGTAGCTTGGCATGAAATATTTTTGTGTTACAAAGGTAGTGGTAGAACCAAGTGTTATCTCAGGACAGTGTGATATGATGGAAAGATCACTGAACTGGTAACTTGGAACTCTGAATTCTAGACACTGATATGCCACAATGTTAGCTACATATACTTAGATGAGTCTCTTGACCTCCCTAAATCTTAGCTTCCTCATTTGCAAATATAGACTGGTACTAGATATTAAGATTTTGCCTAGTTCTATCACCCTAAAAATTATTGCATATCTGACAACTGGAGTCCTTCCTAACTTGTCCTAAATACATCACAGTTGCTAAAAGGAAATCAAATGATTTGGCAGAGTTATATCCCTATATGTATTAATTTTATGTGTGATCAAAAGATAATGTGTACCATAAATAATGTCTTCAGTCCTATTGTATCTTGAAGTTAGACAAGAGTACATATCTTACTTAATATAAACTTATCTTAACTACTAGAAAGACAGCTCAAAATACTGATAATGGATTAGTATTATTATATTTACACATAAAGAATCTTTTCTCCCATTTAACAAATGATATAATAAAGGCCTTGCTAATGAATGGTGACTGGGGTGTCTTTTACCACCTGAAGAACTGATTTTTTTTCTGAAGAATTGATTTTAAGCAAACAATGATGGCTTATTTTTCAAATCCCTTGTGTTGTTATTTTACTCACAAATAGAAAGGGATTGCAAAGATATTGTAGTTGATTTTCTGGCAAGTTTACAGCCTCTATCAGTGAGTTATCAGGTTTATATGGCTCCTTGTGAATTTCAGCATCCAGAGTTACCCACTTATTGTTTTCCAGTGCATTAAGTTGGTGGTATGATAGGCTGTCTTCAGATATAGGCTGTGTCTTCCATCTACTTCTTACTACCCTTAGTGAGTTAGATGTTTTTAGATTATCATTACTGCCGTTTGAGCTCTTGGAATCCACTCACATTTACTCAGTAGTTCACTGGAACTCTATTACTGGAAGCCAAGTGTTTTGGACACCTGGGAGTAAAGGGTAATTATGAAAAACAATAATTTTTCCCATATTACTCTATAAATAGATGACATAACGTCAGAGTACTTTGTACATCATAAAACACTGCAAAATCATGTTACAATTCTCTTTTTATTTTTTATCTCTTGTTGTTGTTCAGAATGGTAAAATTAACAAAATCTTTGTTTATTCATACATGACTATTTAGTTCAGTTCAGTTCAGTTGCTCAGTCGTGTCCGGCTCTTTGCGACCCCATGAACCGCAGCACGCCAGGCCTCCCTGTCCATCACCAACTCCCGGAGTGCACCCAAACCCATGTCCATTGAGTCGGTAATGCCATCCAGCCATCTCATCCCCTGTCTTCTCCTTCTCCTCCTGCCCCCAATCCTTCTCAGCATCAGGGTCTTTTCCAATGAGTCAACACTTCGCATGAGGTGGGCAAAGTATTGGAGTTTCAGCTTCAGCATCAGACCTTCCATTGAATACTCAGGACTGATCTCCTTTAGGATGGACTGGTTGGATCTCCTTGCAGTCCAAGGGACTCTCAAGAGTTTTCTTTAACACCATAGTTCAAACGCATCAAATCTTCGGTGCTCAGCCTTTTTCACTGTTCAACTCTCACATCCATACATGACTACTGGAAAAACCATAGCCTTGACTAGACAGACCTTTGTTGGCAAAGTAATGTCTCTGCTTTTCAAAATGCTATCCAGGTTGGCCATAACTTT
Organism: Antilocapra americana; assembly: GCA_007570785.1. Lineage (NCBI taxonomy): Eukaryota > Metazoa > Chordata > Mammalia > Artiodactyla > Antilocapridae > Antilocapra > Antilocapra americana. The sequence continues at coordinate 369,718 of ML660672.1, read as the reverse complement.
CCTTCCAAGGAGTAGGCGTCTTTTAATTTCATGGCTGAAATCACCATCTGCAGTGATTTTGGAGCCCAAAAAAATAAAGTCTGTCACTTTTTCCACTGTTTCCCCATCTGATTATTAGCTTACTCTAGTTTTCGCCACCAGTCTGATGTCCCTAAGTGTCATCTTTAATTAAAACATTGAAGTTGCCATATTTACTCTTTGGGTCAAAACACTTCTCTCCTGTATTTAGTCTCTTTGTATGTGTACACCTCTATAAATAAGTAAAAGTTTCACAATGCAAAAGAGCCACCATTCCCTAATTAAAGCCGTTTCTTGTTGCTTTTGTCCTTTAATTAAAATTTCACTCTAGTCAAATGCATTCATTTTTAAGTCAATTTTTTCTTGTCTCTTAGATTTTAAATGACCAAGAGATACCTCTGTGGAAACACTTTTTAAATGTAGTCTTCTTAAAAGTGCCAATCCCAGTATGACTCCATAGTCCTGCATTCAGGCTTAGAAAAAATTTTAATGTTACATTATGGAGTCCTCATTCTCTGTTTGATAAAATCCTTCCATTTTTATCTCCCTTTAAGCTGTTGCTCTAAAAATCACTCCTAGTTTTTAATGTTTCTTTAAATTTCTAAGGAGATACTGCATCATAGAAACATGCTAGGTTATTCCGCTCCATTTTTTTTTCTATCAAGCAAATCTATGTTAGGGAAAATCCACTTCTATATGTAACAACCTCAATGCTTCTATTACAGCATACACAAAATTGATGTCCTAATTTATGTCCATCAGCTTAGACTAGGCTTTCTCAGCGTCAGTGCTACATACATTTTAAGCCAAATAATACTTTGCTGTGAGGGCTGACCTATGCCTTATAGAATGTTCAGCAGCATCCTAGGCGTCCACCCATTAGAAGCCAGCATCATCTCCAAGTTGTGACAACCAAAAATGTCTCCAAATGCCTTGGGGGGCAATATTGCTCCTTATTGAGAATCACTGACTTATCTATACCAATCAGGCTATTTCTCAGCACAGTTTTTACATTTTTAAAGGTGGAAGCTTTGATTTGCTCAATTTAACCTGTAATGTGTGATCATTCTCTCTTACTAAGAGTACAGGAGCTATTCTATGTTTGTAGCAAACTGTTCATCTGTGGTAGAGACCATCTACTTACACAGGCTTATATATGTGAAGTGTGTAAGTTGCTCAGTAGTGTCTGATTCTTTGTGACCCTATGGACTGTAGCCTGCCAGGCTTCTCTGTCCGTGAAATTCTCCAGGCAACAATACTGGAGTGGGTAGCTATTCCCTTCTCTAGGGGATCTTACTGACACAGGGAATAAACCTGGGTCTCCTGTAATGCAGGTAGATTCTTTACCATCTGAGCTTACTGTGTGGTACTGATGCTATAAGCACTACTTATAAATTTTCTCATTTAGTTCCATTTCACATATGAAGAAACAAAGACAGGAAACCCAATTTCCTGGAAACTTTTTATCCAGATTTCAGAGACAGCAAATATTCTAGTCTTTTAAAACTCCTAAACTGCTTTTGTTTTTACTTTGCTATGCTCATTTTGTGACTTTAAGCAACTTATTAAACCTCCAAATGCTTTAATTTTTTTCAATTGTGTTAATATTATCATTATTACCTATATAAACTATAACTTAAGAAAAAATTACTATTTGGCTTAGAATTCTATTTGAAACTTCCTTCAAAAGAAACTTTGGATTTTCATGTAGTTTGTTGACTTGCTATAATACTAGAGTTACTTTTGCTTTCCCTCTTGCTGAAACTGCTGACATACTGGACAAATAGACACTCAATATATCCTTGCCAACTGACTGCATAAACAACCAGGAGTAAATCCAAATTGATTATCTATAGAAATTCAACATATTCTTCCCAAGGATATTAACAGTTATTGATATTCCACTGTTGATGATCCACTATGAGTATTTGTGTGTTTTGACATATTGTAGTAGTTTATTTCTCTAAATCAGAGAGCTCTGATCAGCATTTTTTCCTAAAGTTCTGGGATATCAGCAGTAGCTATTATTCACTTAGGTCTCAATAGACATTAACTTTAAAATCTGAGACAACTTGCAGACAAAGGAGAAGGAGGGAGAACTCAGTCATCAGTTTAGTTACGTGGAGCGGCCTTATGAAACTGAATTTCATCTTGAATCCTTCTGTCTTCACTTCTTCAGGCTGCTGTACATAGTCTGTTGCCTCAGAGTAATGATTAATCACCTTCCGAAGGCCCCTGATGTGCAGTCCGAGGCAAATGAGGTATGACTATGTCACCAAAATAGTGAATGGATGGTCACAGGAGGGCAAACAATGGCTGGCAGTATTGGTTACTACTTAATAATTGATAAATGGGATGGAGTGTTTTCTTTTCTCTGAAAGATGAAGGGTGAGGTCACTACAAAGCATTGGCAGGAAAGGTAAACATTAGGAAGAAAGGTACTGGGAACTTAGGACTGATTTAGGCAGGAAATGAGTTTAGCTACAGTAACATCCACTTTTGACAGCATCTACACAGCATGTGCCTGGCACAGAACATGGAAAGGGAAAACATTTTAACTACATTTCTTTGAGGGAAAATAAGGAGTATTAGATTGTATTCTCAAAGGCAGATCTGCAATCCATCTTCTCAAATGGCCTAATATTTTAATGCTTTTGGTTTGGACTATATCTGAGTTTTAGTGGCCTAGCTCCACATTGAGGATATGAAGTGTTATTTTCTGTCTAAATGAAGCTACTTTTAAGAACTGTATTATTAAATCTGTATTTCCAGATTTGGGCATTATTCATTAAGAAGAGCTATGAGCCTTTTGTCTTCAAATCAATTAATGCTGTCCCTTAATTTCTAAGAATAAATCATGCAAAGTTAATTGAGATAGTGTTCACTCTTCTAGCACAGACAAATGGAAGTTTTTAGGGTCATCACTAATTATTAGGCAAATGCAAATCAAAGCTATAATGACGTATTACCTCACACCAGTCAGAATGGCCATCATCAAAAAATCTACAAATAACAAATGCTGGAGAGGGTGTGGAGAAAAAAGAGCTCTCTTACACTGTTGGTGGGAAAGTAAATTGGTACATTGACTATGGACAACAGTATAGAGGTTCTTTAAAAAATTAAAAATAGGGCTACAATATGATCCTGCAATTAATTGTACTCCTGGGTGTATATCCAGAGAAGATGAAAACTAATTTGAAAAGATACATACACCCCAATGTTCATTGCAGCACTGTTTACAACAGCCAAGAAATGGAAGCAACTTAAATGTTCATCAACAGATGATTTGGATAAAGAAGATATATATATATGTATATATATATATGTGTGTATATATATATATATATACAATGGAATATTACTCAGCCAAAGAAAGAATAAAATAATGCCATTTGCAGCAACACGGGTGGACCTAGAGATTATCATACCAAGTGAAGTAAGCCAGACAGAGAAAGACAAATATCATATGATACTGCTTACATGTGTAACTTGAAAAAAATGATACAAATGAATTTATTTGCAAACACAAATAGACCCACAGACATAGAAAATAAATTTATGGTTACCAAAGGGAAAGGGGGAGAGAGATAAATTAAGACAATTGGATTAATATATACACACCACTACATATAAAATAGACTACCAAGGACTCACTGTATAGCAAAAGGTACTAAGGAACTATACTCATTATTTTGTAATAATTTATAAGGGAAAAGAATCTGAAAATTATATATCTGTGTGTGTGTGTGTGCATGCATTTAAACACATATACACACATATATGTATCTGAATCACTGTGCTATACACCTGAAACTAACATGACATTGTAAATCAAGTATATTTCAATAAAACAAGAAAATAAACACTATTCTCTCTTTCATATTATAGTAAAGAGATAAACCAAGTCTTATTTCCAGTAGCTTTGCCTAAGTGATACAGATATAAACAGGAAACATGAGCCCAAGCACCCACTGACTGAAGAACAGGCAAGACTTCTGGTAAAGAGATGCTCACAGACACGTGTTCACATTAAAATCAGTTATTTATGAAGACACATATTTCAATCACCTTATAAATTAATGTTTAAATTCCTTGCAAGAAACACCATATGCTAGTCAAAGCATCTCCTTAGATAGCCTAAAAAGCCTGCTCTGAAAATAAAGCCAGCATTTGTTAAGCCAAGAAACATTAGTGTTAAATGTAAATGTCAAGATTGATCTACAAGACAATCATACTCATGTAAAATTTTCTGGTGTGTAAAACGAGAGAACTTTAAAAGATAAAATATAAAATGCTAAAAGCATGGAATACAAAGTGGTGCTCAATTACTTCAGAAGCATTTTTCCTTTCCCCAAATATATAATGTTTCATTTATTTATATACGTATGACTTTTGAAGTGGTTTGGGGAACTATAAATATTTGCTATAAGAAAGCCTTCCTCAGTGATCAGTGCAAAGAAACAGAGGAAAACACCAGAATGGGGAAGACTAGAGATTTCTTAAAAAAAAAATTAGAGATAGCAAGGGAACATTTCATGCCAAGATGGGCTCAATAAAGGACAGAAATTGTAGGGACCTAACAGAAGCAGCAGACATTAAGAAGAGGTGGCAAGAATACACAGAAGAACTGTACAGAAACGATCTTCATGACCCAGATAATCACAATGATGTGATCACTCACCTAGAGCCAGACATCCTAGAATTGAAGTCAAGTGGGCCTTAGAAAGCATCACTACGAACAAAGCTATTGGGGGTGATGGAATTCCAGTTGTGTTATTTGAAATCCTGAAAGATGATGCTGTGAAAGTGCTGTACGCAATACGCCAGAAAATTTGGAAAACTCAGCAATGGCCACAGGACTGGAAAAGGTCAGTTTTCATTTCAATCCCAAAGAAAGGCAATGCCAAAGAATGCTCAAACTACTGCACAACTGCACTCATCTCACATGCTAGTAAAGTAATACTTAAAATTCTCCAAGCCAGGCTTCAGTAATAAGTGAACCATGAACTACCAGATGTTCAAGCTGGTTTTAGAAAAGGCAGAGGAACCAGAGATCAAATTGCCAACATCCACTGGATCATCAAGAAAGCAAGAGAGTTCCAGAAAAACATCTACTTCTGCTTTATTGACTATGCCAAAGCCTTTGACTGTGTGGATCACAATAAACTGTGGAAAATTCTGAAAGAGAAGGGAATACCTTACCACCTGACCTTGAGAAACCTGTATGCAGGTCAGGAAGCAACAGTTAGAACTGGACATGGAACAACAGACTGGTTCCAAATAGGAAAAGAAGTACATCAAGGCTGTATATTGTTACCCTACTTATTTAACTTATATGCAGAGTACATCATGAGAAATTCTAGGCTGGAGGAAGCACAAGCTGGAATCAAGATTGGCAGGAGAATTATCAATAACCTCAGATATGCAGATGACACCACCCTTATGGCAGAAAGTGAAGAGGAACTAAAGAGCCTCTTGATGAAAGTAAAAGAAGAGAGTGAAAAAGTGGGTTTAAAGCTCAACATTTAGAAAGCTAAGATCATGGCATCCAGTCCCATCACTTCATGGCAAATAGATGGGGAAACAGTGGAAACAGTGAGAGACTTTATTTTTCGGGGCTCCAAAATTACTGCAGATGCTGATTGCAGCCATGAAATTAAAAGAGGCTTGCTCCTTGGAAGTAAAGTTATGATCAACCTAGACAGCATATTACAAAGCAGAGACATTACTTTTCCAACAAAGGTCCATCTTGTGAAGGCTATGGTTTTTCCAGTAGTCATTATGGATGTGAGAGTTGGACTATAAAGAAAGCTGAGTGCTGAAGAATTGATGCTTTTGAACTGTGGTGTTGGAGAAGACTCTTGAGACTCCCTTGGACTGCAAGGAGATCCAACCAGTCCATCCTAAAGGAGATCAGTCTTTAGTGTTCATTGGAAGGACTGATGTTGACACTGAAACTCCAATACTTTGGCCACCTGATGCAAAGAACTGACTCATTTGAAAAGACCCTGATGCTGGGAAAGATTGAGGGCAGGAGGAGAAGGGGATGACAGAGGATGAGATTGTTGGAGGGCATCACCGACTCAATGGAGATTTATTTGAGTAAACTCCAGGAGTTGGTAATGGACAGGGAGGCCTGGCGTGCTGTGGTCCATGGGGTCGCGAAGAGTTGGACACGACTTAGCGACTGAACTGAACTGAACTGATAGCATCTTAATAGTTAATTAGTATTTGTATTTCTTTGACCATTTTAATTAAGAAACTTGCGTTGTTCTTCAGTAACTGCTGCTGCTGCTGCTAAGTCACTTCGGTCATGTCCTACTCTCTGCGACCACATAGACAGCAGCCCACCAGTCTTTCCCGTCCCTGGAATTCTCCAGGCAAGAACACTGGAGTGGGTTGCCATTTACTTCTTCAACACAGGAAAGTGAAATGTGAAAGTGAAGTCACTCAGTCGTGTCCGTCTCTTCGCGACCCCATGGACTGCAGCCTACCAGGCTCCTCTGTCCATGGGATTTTCCAGGCAAGAGTACTGGAGTGGGGTGCCATCGCCTTCTGCACACGAGTAACTAGTAGATACATAATGTCTATATTGATTTAGGTTTCAGTAAAGGATTTGAAAGTTAGTCTATGTGATTCTAAAACAAAATTGCTTCAAGGTAAATTTCCAAAACAGTTGTTCCTAATGCACTGGGTTCTCAACTGTATGTTGGTGATGATAATGCAATGTGTTAGATGAAAAATGTGTCTACATAGATTAAAGCAATGGAAGGAATGCTGTTTCAAGAAGATGAACAGATTGGCTATTTGGGATCACTATTAGAAGCCAGGACAGGCAGCATTTGTTGAGGGCAGACAATATGATATTCTGCTTTATAGATTTTACAGTCAGAAGGTAATATTGACATACATTCTCTCTTGTGGATTTATCAATTTCCCATTAATATTTTGCATTGATGTCCTAGACAAAATGGAAAACAATGAAATTTGTAGTTGGTATCCCCAGATCCTCATTTCTTTCATTATTTTTTCTTCGTCCTATGAATATATGTGGTTGAGCTTTCTTATCTAATTTCTTTCTTCTCATTCCAGCCCTTCCTTCCTCACACTGCTCCCCTCAAAAAAAAAACTTAAAGGAAAGTATTCATATTACAAAAACCAGGCTATCTAAACATGACACACGTGCCTTCACTAGGCTGCCTAGACGATAAACTGGCTGGAATCTGGAAGAGTCCATCTTTTCCATGAATGGAAGACAGTGCTCAAGCACAGCTTCCAACAACACTGATAACTTTCTGTCCACACCCATCCTCCTCACAGAGGATTATAACATCTCAAGGGCTCCACATGCCCCAGGTACTGGGGTAGTTTGCATCCTAAATATAGTTTCCTGGTTCCATCAATACCATCTTTATTTCACTCAATAACAAGGTGAGATGGTAATCTCACACTTGTTCTACAAGAAGAGAGACTCAAGCGTAAAATGTTCTCTCCCTGGGAGTCAAACTCAAGCCAGGTCCAGAAAATGCTCCCCAGTGGCTGACGGACAGATCAGAGAACCATGGTCATCTATGATCGCTGACTTTAACCTTGTGATTATTTTCTCTCCTCATTGATACCAACTCCTTAACTCAGTATTTTTTTTTATTTGTGAAAGTTGTCCTTAACCCATCATATGATAGGTGGCAACCCTGAAAAGAATCCCCTGGTTCGACAACTTTCTTATTTATTCTTTATTCACTCATAATTATGACACCAAAATATTATGTTTGAAGCATCATGTCTAAGTGTGCAATGAAAGATGTTTTTCACATCAGAAAGATATTTTAATATCAAGTAACATATGAAGGGGGAGTATTTCAAACATTTTTATTAGGAAATTTTTTCTGGGGATTCTAAACTCAAACTACATAAGTGGTCATCTACTGTGTGGGGTTGACCCTGGAAAAGCTTTACTTGGACATTAAGAAATGGAAGAATAAGTATTAGAGTAAGTTTCCTTAAAGAAAAGGCATTGGAAACTTTAACATGGAGTAAGTAGCTAGTGGTCTCTTTCTCTCTGTCTCCACTTCTCCCTTCCTTCTTGTTTACAAGCAAATGTTTATTTATTTTATCCTTCTTTCCTATCTTCCTTCATCATGTTCTCTCTTCTCTGGAATATAAGCTTCACAGGGAGAGCATCCTTGTGAGACTGGTATACTCATTCCCAGAACAGTGCCTGTCACAATGTGGGCACTTAATTAAAACCTCTTCAGTGAAAGAATAAATTAACATGTACTATGTGCCACTAGAGATACAAGAATGGACCATACTTACACAATCTCAGTTTTTACAGGTCTTACAGTCCAGTAGTTTTTGTTTTCTATCACTATACACTAGTTTTCAATTTCTAGAATTTTCTATAAATGGAATCATACAGTATGTACTTTTATTTTTGTTCAACTCCTTTCAGTCACAGTAATTATCTTGAGATTCATTCATGCTGTTATGTGTATTAAAAGTACATTTCTTTTTATTGCTGAGTAGTATTCCATCATATGGATATACCACCATTTGCTTATCTATTCACATGTTGATGGTTGAGCTATTTTCAGTTTGAGGCTATCTCAAGTAAAGCTACTATGGATGTTTGGTACAAGCCTCTGTAGGGACATATGTTTTTATTTCTCCTAGGTAAATATGTAGGGATGGGAATGGCTGGATAATACACTGGTATATGTTTAACTTTTGAAGGAAATCCCCAACTTTTTTCCAAAATGGTTGTACAATTTTACATTCTCACCCTCAGTATATGAGAGTTTCATTTGTTTCACATCCTTGACAGCACCTGATATGGCTAGACTTAATTTCTGCTGTTTTAATAGGTATGTAGGGGTATATAATAAGTATGTGGTGCTGCAGAAGACTCTTGAAACTTGAGAGTCCCTTGGACTGCAAGGAGATCAAACCAGTCAATCCTAAAGGAAATCAACTCTGAATATTCACTGGAAGGACTGTTGCTGAAGCTGAAGCTCCAATACTTTCGCCAGCTGATGTGAAGAGCTGACTCATTGGAAAAGACCCTGATGCTGGGAAAGACTGAAGGCAACAGGAGAAGGTGGCGGCAAAGGATGAGATGGTTGAATGGTATCACCAACTCAATTGACATGAATTGAAGCACACTCCAGGAGATAGTGGAGGACAGAGAAGACTGGCATGCTGCAGTCCATGGAGTTGCAAAGAGTTGGACATGACTTAGCGACTGAACAACAGCAACAACTGGTGTATTTCATTGTGGTTTTCATTTGTATTTCTCTAATTATGATTTTGGACATCTTTTCATGTGGTTATTATCCATGTATATACCTTTGTTGGTGAAATATCTTCAAGTATATATCCTATTTTTAGTAGAATGTGTAATTTCTTACAATTGAATATTGAGAGTACTTTATACATTTTGGATACAAGTTCATCAGAAAGGTGAACTGCAAATATTTCCTTCCAGTCAGTTGCTTGTTTTTGCACCCTTTTAACAGAATTTTGAAGAGCAGTTCCCATTTCTGATGGAGTTCAACTATTTGTTTTTTATATAGATCATGCTTTTGATATCATTCTTAAGATATCAATCTTTAACAAAGTCATAAAAATTCTCTTATGTTTTCTGCCAGAACTTTCATAATTTTAGCTTTAGATCTAAGATCCATTTCATGTTAACGTTTGTATATGGTGTGAGATATGAGCCAATTTTCATTTTTTATACAGAGACATTCAATTGAATCAGCAACATTTATTTAAATGACTCTCTCTACCTCCAAATTACTGTTACACTTTGGTTGAAAATCAGTTGACTGTATAAGCATGATTTCATTCCAAATCTCCTATGTGGTTTCATTAATTTGTCTACTTTTATTCAATACCACATTGTCTTAATTACTGTCACTTTAAAATAAGTCTCAGATAGTTTAAGTCCTTTAAATTTATTTTTCTTTCTTAAAGATACGTGTGTACGTGCATCCTCAGTTGTGTCCGACTCTTTGCGACACCATGGAATGTAGCCCACCAGGCTCCTCTGTCCATGGGATTTTCCAAGCAATTATTACTGGAGTGAGTTGCCATTTCCTTCTCCATTTCAAGGTACAATGTATATGTATTATCATGTAACAACCACATACAACAAGATAAAGAATTATTCAAACATCACAAAAATCGCTCTCATGCTATTCCTTTATAATCACATCCACCTCTCTACCTTCTCCCCTCATCTCTAACTCCTGACCACTATTTTCTATCTCTATAGTTCTGACATTCCAAGAATGTAATGTAAATTGAATCATATAATGTATAACTTTTAGAGATTGACTTTGTTTTCTCATTCAGGACAATTTCCTTGAGATCCATCAAGTTCCTGTGTATATCAGTAGTTCGCTCCTTTTTATTACTGAGTAACATACCATCTTACATGTGTCACAGTTTATTTAACCACTTACCCATTGAGGGATAGTTAGGTTGTTACCAGTTTTTGACTATTGAAAATAAAACTCTACATGTGTGATCAGTTGCTTCAGTCATGTCTGACTCTTTGCAACACTATGGACTGTAGCCCACTAGGCTCCTCTGTCCATGGGATTCTCCAGGCCATACTGGATTGGGTTGCCAGGCCCTCCTCCAGGGGATCTCCCCAACCCAGGGATCAAACCCACATCTCTTGTGTCTCCTGCATTGGGAGGCAGGTTCTTTTCCACTAGTGCCACCGGGGAAGTCCAAAATAAAGCTATGTGGACATAAATTTTCATTTTTGGGGGGATGAATGCTTAAGAGTTCAATTCTTAGGTTATGTGGTAAATGCATGTTTAGATTTTTAAAGAAACTGTAAAACTATTTTCCAGTGTTGATGAACCATTTTACACTCTAACAAGCAATCTATGAGAGATCCAGTTTCTCTATATCCTTGCAAACAACTGGTGTCATTATTTTTTTTTTTATTTTTGCCATTCTTACAGGTGTACACCAATAGCTGATCATGATCTTAATTTGCATTCCCTCAATGGCTAGTGATGTTGAATATATTTTTATGTTTATTTGCTGTCCTTTTATCCCCCATGGTAAACTATCTCTCATGTCTTTTGCCCATTTTCTAATTTACTTGCTTGGTTTTTTACTTTTGACTTTTGAGAGTTCCTTGTATACTCTACATGAGTCCTTTACTGATAAAGGATATATGGTTTGCAAATTTTTTTCCAGTCTGTAGTTCATCTTGTCACTCTCTTAATAAGGTCTTTCACAAAACAAAAGTTTTAAATTATTAAGTCTAATTTTGATTTTTTTTCTTTTATGGATTATGTTTTTGGTGTCATGTCTGAAAACTTTTCACAAAAATTCAAGTCTCAAAGATTTTTCTCCTATCTTACATTTGAAGTTTTATAGCTTTAGGTGTTATATTTAAATCTATGGGACATTTGTAGTTAATTTTTATATAGGGTATGAGGTTTAGATTGAGGTTCACTTTTTTTGCCTACAAATATTCAATTATTTTAGCACCTTTCGTTGACAAAACTATTCTTCCTCCATTGAATTTCTTTATGATTTTGCAAAAAAATCAATTTTCTGTAATTGTGTGGCACTATTTTTGGTTTTAATATTCTGTTTCATTGATCAATGTGTCTATCCCTTCACCAGTACCAACAGAGTCTTGATGACTGTTATTAGGCTATAATTCTTGGAATAGGATAGATTGATTCCTTGCACTTCATTCTTCTTTTTCAAAAAAATTGGCTAATCTAGTCCCTTAGTCTTTCCATATGAATTTTGAAATATTCTTGCCTGTATCTACAACAAATGTCATGATGAGATTTTGATAGTGTGATACATCTGTACATAGATTTGGGATGGACTGATTTTTTTTCTTTCTATTATGAGTCTTCCAAATTATGAAAATGATATGCTTCTCCATGTATTTACATATCTCATTTCTTTTATCAGTATTTTATAGTTCAGCATACAAGTTCTGTACATATTTTGTTAGATTTATTATCCACATATTTCCCTTCCTTTAGAGAAATTATAGAGTGTTGTGGTTTTTATTTTGGTTTTCACAGTTAATTCCTAGTCTACAGAAACACAATTAACATACACTGATCTTATATCCTGTGAAAAGGGTGTGTATCTGTAGATTCCTTGGGATTTTCTATGCAGACTATCATGTCATCTACAAATAGGTACAGTTTTATTTCTTTCTTTCTGATCTTTATGACATTTCTTTCCTTTTCTTGCTTTATTGTGCTGGCTAGAACTTCTAAGACCGTGTTAAATAGCAGTGGTGAGAGAAGACATACTTGCCTTATTCCTCATCTTAGAACAAAATTATTCAGCCTTTCAAAATTAAGTATAATGTTAGCTGTCAGTTTTTTGTTTTCATTTTGTTTTACACGTTCTTTATCAAGTTGAGAAAATTCTCTTCTATAACTAGTTTCCTGAGAGGTTTTATCCCAAAGGGCTGTTGAACTTCATCAAATGCCTTTTTTGCAGTTAAAATGATCATGTTATTTTTTTTTTCCTTCCCTAGCCTTTTGGTATGGTGAATTCCACTGATGCATTTTTGACTACTGAATCAGCCTTGCTTCCTTGGGACAAACTCTTCTTGGTCATGGTATATAATTATTTTTGTGTGTTCATAAATACTACATCTTAATAGTTTGTCAAGAATATTTACATCTATATTCATGAGAAATATTGGTTTATAGAAGTTTTGGGTGGGGGGAAGAGTACTGTCTTTTTTCTGATTTTAGCATCTAGTTAGTACTGGATTAATAAAATAAATTTAGAATGACAAGAAATCTGGAGATTTCTTCTTGGGGAATTTTCAAGTATGGATTTCATTTACTGAATAGTTTTAATAAAAAAATCTGTTTCATAAGGGGTGAATTGTGATAGTTTGAATTGTTCAAAGCATTGGTCAAATTTATATGGATAGTGCTTTACATAATAGTTCCTGTCATAATATATTTCTGATATTATTAACTTGTATCTTCTTTTCTTGTCAGCTTCTCTAGAGGTTTGTCAATTTTATTGAACTTTTCAAATAACTAGTCTTTTGTTTCATTATATTTCTTTATTATTTTTGTTTCTAATTTCATTAATTTCTATTGTTTATTAACTTTCCTTCTACTTGCTTTTTCTAGTTTCTTGAGGTAGTAATTTAAATTATTGATTTCAGACATTTCCTCTTTTTTAATTCAAATATTTAGCACTATAAATTTTCCTGTCAATACTACTATAGTTGTATATCACAAATTTTGATATGTATTTTTATTTTCCCTTACTTCAATGTATTTAAAATTTTTTTCTCTTGAGATTTTTTTTTGATTCTTAGATTATTTAGAAGTGTGCTATTTTGTTTGCAGATATTTGGAGATTTTCCTCTTCATTCTGATTTCTAGTTTTCTTCTATTGTGTTCAAAGACGCACTCTGGTTAAATTATTTTAAATGTTTTGAGGTTTATTTTATGCCTGGATATATGACATCTTGGTGTATGAGTCATAGCTCTAGAAAACAATATACATTCAGTTGGATGGAGTGTTCCATAAATGCCAGTGAGATTCTGTTGTTTAATGGTGTTGTTGTATTCTTCTAGAACCACCTTGATTTTTCTCATTGTTTTTGTCAGTTTTTGAGAGAGAAGTGTTCAAAGTATTCAGTTACTATTATGAATTTGTCTATTTCTCCTTTCAATTCTGTATTTGCTTCACATATTTTGATGTTCTATTATTTGCATATTTACATTTAGGATTATTATGCTTTGGTGCATTGACTCATTATCATTATGCAACATACTTTTTTGACTCTAGTAACACTTTTTTGCTCTCAAATCTACTTTAACTGATATTAACAACCAGTTGTCCTTTTTCTTAATTATTATTTTCATTCTATATTTTTTTCTTCCTTTTACTTTTAACCTACCTATATCATTTTATTGGAAGTGACTTTCCTGTAGATGGCATATTATTAGGTCATTTTCTTAAAAACTACTATGTCAATATCTGTTTTTTTAATTGATATATTTAAATCACTTACAGATAAAACCTGTGTTTCCTGTGCCTCCTGCATTGTAGGCAGATTCTTTACTCAATGAGCCACCAGGGAAGCCTATGTTAGAGCCCAAGTCTGCTATTTATTAATATTTAGTTTTTGTTTGTTTGTTCTTATTTTAAAATTCTGTTTTCTTTTTTCTGCTCTTCTGTGGATCATTTGTTCCTATCTATTATGTTTTTAGTCTATCTCTTTGTATAGCATTTCACTAGCTGGTTTAGATATTTTTCTCTCTCTCTCCTTCCATCCATCCATCTAAAACCACAGTCTAATGTTGTTATGGACTTAATGCTCTCTTCACCTAAAATACATATGCTGAAGCCCTAACTCCTAACCTCTAACTATATTTGAAGAAAGAACCTCTAAGGAATGAAGTTTAAATGAGTTCATAAGGATAAAACCCTGAGAATAGTGTCCTTGTAAGAAATTCTCTATTAAAATAAGACAGAAACATTTGGGGCAATGTCATCAAAATGTCCACACATGATTGAAGACAAAGTTGCAGCTGTATTCTAAGAAACAGCTGGCAAGTAATAACCAGTAAGTACTGTTGTCTTTTAGGAAGTCCTCAGAATCAATTGGAAGAGAAAAAGATTTCAGGAAGAAATCTTATTCAGATAGTCAAGAAAGGGATAATTCCAGGAGCCTAGAAAACTTAGAATGCTAGGCTTACTTTTCAAAGCTCTCCAAATGACAATGACTCCAGTTCATCTTTATTTAGATATGTAATCTTTTTGTAAATCAGATGAGAAAAAAGTAAGTTTCTATAGCTTTTGGTATTTCCTTACCCTTTAGTTGCATATATTTTTCACATTTGTTGGTTATAATGCATACTTTATTCAAGAAAGTTTACTGGACTTTAGAGCTGCCCATTCTTTGAGGATGTAGATATACACATTTTTTGAGTTTTTAATGGTCTCCATTAGCTCCTAGTCTTTCTTCTTGGATATTTGGAAAGGCAAAATTTTAATCTTTCCCAGCCTGTTATAGTGAATAGAGCACAGTCACTGGAGGCAGAGGAACATGAATTCAAATTTGGATTGAGTGACCTTTGGCATCATAAATGTCTTTCTCAAACTACTCTCTAAAACATCAATCTCCTACTTAAAGCAGGCAAATTAGAGCTGCCTTTTCAAGGATGATATTGATTTTTGTGGCAAAAATAAAATTCTGGAGAAAAGACTTTAGAGTAATGACGATGTCAGAGAAGCTCATTCTGTGAACCTAGACATCACTCTTTAAAAGTATTTTACTAAAACAATCATCAGTAATAAAATATAAACACTTATAAAGACTTCCCCTACGAAGTCTTTAAGGAAGTTAAAATAAGAAAAGTTCATCTGTGTTTAAATAAATAAATATGAGCCTTTTTTGAAAAAATGAAAGTTCTCTGCCCTTACCTTCCAAAATGTGACACCCTCCAAAAAGCAGACTTATGAAAGAAAAATGTATGTTTGTATCAACAGATGGCTTGGTTTAGCAGCTATGTGGCAAAATACTTTCTGTAAAGACTGCCTTGACTGTTTTGAAAGGTTCAAAATTTTATTTTAGGGGTTTACTGCATGGTATTCAGTTCTAAGGATGGCATGACATTGTTAATAATGAAGGTATTTAAAATAGGACTCAGGCAAAGCTCACTATTTACAGAGCTGCCTAACTGGCATGAATCTGCACAGACCTATTTCTGGGCTTTTGTTTGTAATTAATGGTAATTTACAAAGTAAATGGCTCAGGATTTGCAAATGGGAACAACAGCTTGTATACATTTCAGGGGGCTAAATGGAAGTTTTCCTCTTTGGCACAGGCAAATTGGTGTATGATGAATAGAAGATAGCTTTATTTTTATGCTCTTGTATAAAATTCAATTTAATTGTCTTTGGGTTTTAAATCAACTCATTGATAATATGTGAAAATGAAGAAAAGAGAAATTAATTAGTCTTTAAGGATATATTTACATTTTAGTAGACACTATTTGAAATACTGGGTTATTTTCTATCATATGTACTGTTACTATGGTGCAGTATGGTGGAAAGATCACTAAATTAAGTGAATACATGCATAGAATATTGGCTTCCCAGGTGGCTCAGAGAGTAAAAAATGCACCTACGCTGCAGGAGACATGGGTTTCATCCCTGGGTTGCAAAGATCCTCTGGAGAAGGAAGTGGCAACACACTCCAGTATTCTTGCCTGGAAAATCCATGTATGAAGGAGCCTGACAGGATTCAGTCCATGGGGTCGGACATGACCGAAGCGACTGAGCACACAGGTATGCATGCATATAATGTAAAATAAGTACACGTTGATCATCTGTTATGCCTTAGGCATTGTGCTAAGCAATTTATATGCTTTGTTAATATTTTCTGTACTCCAGTTCCATTTTGACTTACCAACCATTCACACATAAGTACATCATTGAACATCTCTGAATTTTTGTTTTCTCATCTCTATAGTAGGAACTTTGATAAATGTCTTACTTCTCACCTACTAATTTATTGATGCAACAATATGTACAGAGTGTCTATTATATGGCAATAGTTGTACTAGCTGCTGTGGATACAACAGTGAATAAGACATTGTTCCACCTAAACAGAGCTTACAGTTTAATTTCCTAAACATGATGTATATAGAAATGTAAGCATGTATTTTTTTCCAACACTTGTTCAAAAACATAAAAATACTTTAAAGTGACATATCTAACAAAGTTGTTACTGGAATCAATTGAGATAATGTACATGAAAAGTACTTCCTGAATGATGAAAGGATATAAATCTACCTTGCTTCGAAATGATCTTAATAGTAAGTCAACAAATTTCTTATGACAAAACATACTTTCAGGTGAACTTTTAGATTAAACTCTAAAAGAATGCATTTATAACTTCATTTACTTGAACTTCAAACTATTGCTGGGATTATTGAAACATACCTAATACTCATCAAAGGCTGCAACTCAGTAAGAGTACAATGTGGGAATGATGTTAACACAGTGGTCCTCTGTTACAAAACAAATTGGACCTAATTGTTATTTAAAAATATTTTCCAAATGACAAACTCTTGTGAAAGGAACTTTTAAGTTGGAAGATGTACTACCAAATGTATTCAATCATTCATTCAATAACAGTTCAGTTCAGTCACTCAGTCATGTCCTAATATTTGGAACCCATTGATTGCAGCACACCAGGTTTCCCTGTCTATCACCAACTCCCAGAGCTTGCTTAAACTCATGTCCATTGAGTTGGTGATGCCATCCAACCACCTCATCCTCTGTCATCCCCTTCTCCTTCTGCCTTCAATCTTTCCCAGTATCCGGGTCTTTTCCAATGAGTCAGTTCTTCACATCAGGTGGCCAAAGGATTGGAGCTTCAGTTCCAGCATAAGTCCTTTCAATGTATATTCAGGACTGATTTCCTTTAGGATTAACTGGTGTGATCTCCTTGCAGTCCAAGGGACTCTCAAGAGTCCTCTCCAACACCACAGTTCAAAAGCGTCAATTTTTTGGCTCTCACCTTTGTTTATGATCAACTCTCACATCCATACATGACTACTGGAAAAAACATAGCTTTGACTAGACGGACCTTTGTTGGCAAAGTAATGTTTCTGCTTTTTAATATGCTATCTAGGTTGGTCATAGCTTTTCTTCCAAGGAATAAGCATCTTTTAATTTCATGGCTGCAGTCACCATCTGCAGTGATTTTGAAGCCCAAGAAAATGAAGTCTGTCACCGTTTCCACTGTTTCCCCATCTATTTGCAATGAAGGGATGGACTGGCTATCATGATCTTCATTTTTTGAATGCTGAGTTTTAAGCACACTTTTTCACTCTCCTCTTTTACTTTCATCAAGAGGCTCTAAATTTAGTCCCTCTTTGCTTTCTGCCATAAGGGTGGTATCATCTGCATATTTGAGGTTATTGATATTTATCCCAGCAAGCTTGATTCCAGCTTGTGCTTCATCCAGTTCAGCATTTTGTGTGATGTACTCTGCATACAAGTTAGATAAGCAGGGTGACAATATACAGCCTTGACGTACTCCTTTCCCAATTTGCAACCAGTCCAATTGGAACTAGTACCATGTCCAGTTCTAACTGTTGCTTCTTGATCTACATACGGATTTGTCATGGGGCAGGTGAATTGGTTGGTATTCCCACCTCCTTTAGAATTTCCACAGTTTATTGTGATCCCCACAGTCAAAGGCTTTGGAGTAGTCAATAAAGCAGAAGTAGATGTTTTCCTGGAACTCTCTTGCTTTTTTGATGATCCAATGGATGTTGGAAATTTGGTCTCTTGTTCCTCTGCCTTTTCTAAATCCAGCTTGAACATCTGGAAGTTCTCAGTTCACATATGGTTGAAGCCTGGCTTGGAGAATTTCCAGCATTACTTTGCTAGTGTATGAGATGAGTGTAATTGTGTGGTAGTTTGAACATTCTTTGGCATTGCCTATCTTTGGAATTGGAATGAAAACTGATCTGTTCCAGTCCTGTAGCGACTGCTGAGTTTTTCAAATCTGCTGGCATACTGAGTATAGCACTTTCATAGCATCATCTTTCAGGATTTGAAATAGCTCAACTGGAATTCCATCACCTCCACTAGCTTTGATCATAGTGATGCTTTTTAAGGCCCACTTGACTTTGGATTCCAGGATGTCTGGCTTTAGGTGAGTGAGCACACCATCATGATTATCTGGGTCATGAAGATCATTTTTGTATAATTCTTCTGTGCATTCTTGCCACCTCTTCTTAATATCTTCTGCCTCTGTTAGGTCCATACCATTTCTGTCTGTTATTTTGCTCATCTTTGCATGAAATGTTTCCTTGGTATCTCTAATTTTCTTGAAAGATCTCTAGTTTTTACAATTCTATTGTTTTTCTCTATTTCTTTGCACTTCATTCAATAACAAACCTTCTGAATCCAAAAATAATTTGGAGTCCAAGTACTGACTAACTTAACTCTTCATCCCTAACAACAGGTAGGTAAAAGAAAGGAATGGAAAATAGAGAGCAGTTGGAAGATATAGCAAACTGAAACCATTTTCTTTTGTTTTTTTATCAGAAAATAGATTTTTGGTTTTCCTTTATTTAGGAGTTTATTTTGTCTTGGTTTTCTTAATTATTTCAGATACACAGATATTGTTGGTTTCTATTGTTTGAGTTTTGACAGCTGGTTCTCCTGATTTTTACCCTTTACACACACTACTGGGAAAACATGAGTAACCAGTGAAATTTTCTCTAAAATGAAAAATTATTCCCTTTCATGATTTGAGTTTCCCTTAAGATAAGGCTGGCACATTCCAACATGAAATAACTGTAAATGAAAGCAGGGAATGGCAAACTATGGCTCAAGGGACAAATCTAGCCCACTGCCTGTTTTGTAAATAAAGTTGTTTGGAATATGGTCACTCCGATTCACTTGCATACACTATAGAAGCAGAACTGACTAGTTGCAACAAAGACTTCACAGCTTGCAAAGCCAAAAATATTTACTATATGACTTCACAGAAAAAGTTTGCCAACAAAGCTAAAGAGTTAACTGACTTTTAATATATATGATCATTTTACATGTTGCAATTAAAATATAGCACTTATATAACCATGATGGTTAATTATATCTTTAAATTCTTATAGCTATTTGTGAAGATTTTTAAAAATCAAAGTGAGCGTTTTTCCTTCAAAGGCAGAATTCAATCAAGTTTTCCCTCCCCCAACTTTTTCTACCATCTCTAAAGCAGCAGGGAGTACTGGTTATTTAAACATCTTAATTATAGTACTAAAGAAAGAAAGCACAATCATTTATCCCCCAATTGTTCAGGAAAATCACTGCCTTTTCAACAAGGATGCTAAAGTAATAGATACAACATGATATAAAATAGCTGGTGCATGATATCATCAAATTAATTATATATTTCACAAATTTAGCAAAACTCAACCTAAAGTTTGATATGGAAACTATGTCTTAAATTTGAAAACCCCAAATCTTATAAGGGAAAGGATAATTCTCATTAATAGAATGTAATTATAAAATTTCCACAATAATCACAAACTATTCTGGCTGAAAAGCATAGTTCTATTCAATGCTTTCGAAAGAAGAAATGTCAAATCTTGTTGTTCAGGCTATAGCTACTCCAAGATATTAATTTAATATGGCAAAAGGAAAAGTTATTTTAAAATGTGAGGATGTTATATTTGCTGAATGAATCAATGAATCATAACACCACTCAGTTTAGGTAATTCACAAAGTGACTGCATGATTTGTTTGCAAGAAAAAAATACCATTGTTCTGAAATATTTCCTGATGTCTCTGTGAACTCAAGTGTGGGTAACATAGGGAGGAGATGTCCTGAACAAAGTGAAATATCTGTGCTCAATAACGTGTTCTGCCTTGCTCTCCTTCATCTGCTTATTTTCCTTCTCTCTATTCCTAAAAGTAAGTATTCCCTAAAGTGATTCCTCAGCACTTCCCCACTTAAAATTTTTGATATAATTTCAAACTTAGAGAAATGTTGCAATAGTACAAGGAATTTCCATACACCCTTTTCTTAGATTCACAATTGTTTAACTTTGCTTCATTTGTTTTATAAATCTTTCTCAATACATAAAAATACATAGTTATGTGTGTGCATATTATTTTCTGAACCATTTAATAGTTGAAGACATTGTGCTCCTTGATCCCTACAAACTTCAATGTGTGTCTCCTAAGAACAAGTACCGTCTCTTATGTAACCACACCATAGTTATCAAAGGTAAGACATTCAATATTAATATGACAGTATTATCTAATTTATGTCCATATCCAAATGTTATCAATTGTTTCAACAATGTCTTTTATAGCTGTTTTTTTCCAGTATTGAATCCCAATCTGGTGTCATGCCTTCCATTTAGCCATCATGTCTCTCAGTTTCTTTATTCTGGTACAGTTCTTCAGTCTTACTTTTTGTCTCTTTACCTGAATATTTTGAAAGTGTTTCCTATTTTGTAGGAAACATCTCAATTTGGATTTGTGTTATGTTTTCTAAGCATCCATCATTTTTCTACCACTTTTTTTATTGGTTTTGCCATACAATGACATGATATCACCATGGGTTTACATATGCTCCCCCTCCAGGACCCCCCTCCCTCCTCCCTCCCCCAGGGAAATCTCATTGCACCAGCCCCGAGCATCAATCCTGGGCTGGCGATTGATTAGACATATGGTAATTAACACGTTTCAATGTCATTCTCCCATATCATCCCACCCTTTCCCTCATCCACAGAGTCCACAAGTCTATTCTATACATCTGTGTTCCTTTTGCTGTCTCGCATGCTGGGTTCTCGTTACCGTCTTTCTAAATTCCATATATATGCGTTAATATACTGTATTGTTGTTTTTGCTTCTGGCTTACTTCACTCTGGATAATGGCCTCCAGTTTCGTCCATCTGAGTAGAACTGAGTCAAATGAATTTTTTTTAATGCTGAGTAATATTCCATTGTGTATATGTACCACAGCTTTCTTATCCATTCATCAGTTGATGGGCATCTAGGTTGCTTCCATGTCCTGGCTATTGTAAACAATGTGGCGATGAGCATTGGGGTACATGTGGCTCTTTCAATTCTGGTTTCCTCGGTGTATATGCCCAGCAGTGGGATTGCTGGGTCATACGGCAGGTCTATTTGCAGTTTTTTAAGGAACCTCCACACTGTTTTCCATAGTGGCTGTACTAGTTTGCAATCCCACCAACAGTGTGAGAGAGTTCCCTTGTCTCCACATCCTCTCCAGCATTTATTACTTGTAGATTTTTGGATTGCAGCCATTCTGACTGGTGTAAAGTGATATCTTCCTTTCAAAACAACCTATAATCTGGATCGCATCCAATCTACTAACTTCAACAACTTCCCATCTTTGTCCTCACTTCTCCTGTCTTCCCTTGTCTTACAGATATATCACAACTTCTGTATCTTGAAATGCAGCAGAGCAGCTATCTTAGGGGGAAGAACAGCCCTCCAATGTAAAACATATTGACAGGCTGGAGAAACATCATTTTAAATTCATAGTTGAGCCCACAAGAAAGTAAGGAAAACCACAGGGGACAAAAACACAATGAGACTTGAACACTTGGGTGGGAAACGGTCTCTGGCCATCGGAGGGAAAAGATTTGGGGTCTGATTCCTCAGTAATCTCTAATAGGGTACAGACTCAAAGAAAGCATGAAACTGAAAAAAAGAATCTACTAGCAAAGAAGATTACAAATAGAATTTGTTTACAGTAACAAACTGACTAGGGCTCTGGATACAAAAACAAAACAAATTTTAAAATCTTCTTTCCTGAGAATTTAAGATCATAGGTTTGTTTTCGCAGATTTGGGGTTCATAATTTACATATTTTAGAAGGCCCCAAATCAAAGTAAGAAATGTATAAGGTGGTCCTGAGTTTGCTTGTCAGAAGCAAATTCATCTCTCTTCAGAGGGTCATATTCCATTCCTCACAGGATTTCTTTAAATAAAAATCAATCAAAAAGAAGTTCATAATCCAGTATTAGAAAACACATGGAGGAGAAAACCTACCAGGAATTAGAGAATCTGACTATCCAAAAACTCAGGTGATATAATTACTGGCTATATGCCACAAAATAAGTACACTTAAGGTGATTAAAGAATAAGAAAATTAAAGTAATAACATGACCTACTACAAAATATTCCCAGACAAATTCTTGCAAATATAAATAAACTTCCAATAATAAAAATATAGTCACAGAAATAAATAAAATGTAATAATAGGTGGTTTAACAGAAGAACAGATTCAGATAAAAAGAGAGAGATGAAAAATCATGATTTCAGCACAGAGTTGCTTAAAGAGAACAGAATAACCAGAATTGAAAGAGCCACGTGTACCCCAATGTTCATCGCCGCATTGTTTACAATAGCCAGGACATGGAAGCGACCTAGATGCCCATCAACTGACGAATGGATAAGA
This sequence comes from Antilocapra americana, assembly GCA_007570785.1. Taxonomy (NCBI): domain Eukaryota; kingdom Metazoa; phylum Chordata; class Mammalia; order Artiodactyla; family Antilocapridae; genus Antilocapra; species Antilocapra americana. The sequence goes on along the minus strand of ML660672.1, from coordinate 346,695 downwards.
AAGCTGTGGTACATATACACAATGGAATATTACTCAGCATTAAAAAAAAATTCATTTGAATCAGTTCTACTCAGGTGGACGGAACTGGAGCCCATTATCCAGAGTGAAGTGAGCCAGAAGGAAAAACAACAATACAGTATACTAATGCATATATATGGAATTTAGAAAGATGGTAATGAGAACCCTGCATGTGAGACAGCAAAAGGAATGCAGATGTACAGAACAGACTCGTGGACTCTGTGGAAGAGGGCAAGGGTGGGATGATATGGGAGAATGGCATTGAAGCATGTTAATTATCATATGTGAAATCAATCGCCAGCCCAGGGTTGATGCTCCGGGCTGGTGCACCGAGATGTCCCAGAGGGAGGGAATCGGGAGGGAGGAGGGAGGGGGGTTCTGGAGGGGGAGCGTATGTAAACCCATGGCGGTTTCATGTCATTTTATGGAAATGTCATTTCCCACAATAAAAAAAAAGAAAAAAAAGAGAGAACAGAATAAGATCTAACATATTTCACAACAACAACACTGGATTAATATCTTCTGTATGCTGAGAGAAAATAACTGTCAATCTAGAATTGTAGTATATGAAACAATACGCTTTAAGAATAAGGGTGAAATAAGTACTTTTTTTTCAGGCAAGAACTGAGTTTACCAGTAAACCTTTATTAAGAGAACTTCTCAAGTACATGCTTTAAAAAGAAGGAAAGTGTTCCCAAAGAAAGGACTGAATGCAAGAAAGAATGGTGAGCAAAGAAACAGGAAGACATATAGGGTCTAAAAAGAAATCACTGAATAATGGTAACCTGAACTTGAACACATCCTCAACTTGAACTTGCCTAAATTCAACACTCCCACTTACTTCTACAGGTGCCTGAAACTCCCCTGAAACAAATATAAAAGAATTTTTAAGGCATGAATTCATAGGAACAATGCAAACAAAGAAGAAAGATAGCAATTATGGAAGATGGAAAGCTTAACTAACTAATTTAGCAGGACTGAGAGAACTGAATCTAAAGACTAGAGCAATCTGATTGTTTTCACAGAACCCTGAGATGGAGGTGAGAGTTACCTCTCAAAGCAGATGGGCATGTAGAGTTCAAAATAAGAGTCTATTAGAAGTCTATTTAAAAACCAAATTCTCACATCTTCTCCCTCCTATTACGTAGCCAGGCAACTGCCCCTCTGAATGCAGGTCATTTTTATTTTGGCGAGAGAAAAACCCAGAGTTTCTGGACTTGAAAACAAGGGTACTGTATGAAAAAGTAGTATTAAGTCCAAGTTTAAAAAAGAAATGTTAAGACCTTCAGTTTTCTTCTGCAATCCAGCCTTCTACTGGAAGTTTCTTTCTGATGTAGTCTGACAAGCCTGAAAGAAAAGTCCCATAGATAAGGATGTAAGGACTCTTCAAGGAAATGGCTCAGCCACATTATCTTAGAATGAGTTTAAGCATATCAAGATGAGGTTTATATAACAAGGGAAAAATTGGGGCTTTAATTTGTGTTAAGTATTTTGAAAACTAAGCAAAACAAAATGCAAAACAAAGAAACAAAATTATTAACTTCAGAGAAAACAAAACCTGTTTCAGGAAAGGAAGTGTGATCATGGCATACAATCTGGCCATCAGATAGATTAGCATTTGTGTAGTCATAGCAACATAAATGTTGAATATTGGTATAACATCCTGTCTCTTGTACTGGAAAGACAATAGACAATCTCTAAAACTAAAGAATTAAGAAGCAGTGATATTTACTGTTATATTTAAAATGGATAACCAACAAGGATCTACCGTATAGCACATGGAACTCTGCTCAATGTTATGTGGCAGCCTGGATGGGAGGGAAGTTTGGGGGAGAAGAAAACATATATATGTATGGCTGAGTCCCTTTACTGTTCATCTGAAACCATCACAACATTTTTAATCGGCTATGTCTCAATACAAAATAAAAAGTTTAAAAATCTTAAAAAATAAAGTAGTGGTATTTAGCAATATTTATCAAGAAGTCTGGAGGTGGATGCATGCACATGGAGGTGAAACTAAAAGAATGATCCAGCAGCATTAAAGTAGTCCTCTTTGAGGTGCAGAAAATGAGGGGGAAGGACATAGCAGAGCACAGCTATATTCCCCTGAAAGCCTTATGGATATCCTAGAAGCCATCGCCATTGAAAATGCTGATAACAAATGAAACAAATTAAAATTTAATGGTACAAAACCAATTAATGTATAACTTGAAAATTAAAAACAAGACATAACTAAAATACTGGAGAAAATAACATGTAAAAAGAGAGGAGTTGCAAGGAATTTAAAATGTTCATTCTACAGAAGGAGATATTAAGTTTAGTCTTTGTTAATAATGCATGTTAAAATTTTAAGGAATGGAAAAAGACTATAATTTCCAAGCCAGTAGAGGAGAAAAACTTATAAAATGCACACATATAATATACATGAAAAATATAAAGAGATATCAGTGGAAATGAGGTAGATATATTGATAGATACAACAGATATAGAAGCACTGCTATCACAAAGCCAGGGATTCTACTATAATACTAATGTTTGACTCATACTCCAATTTTTTACTGACCAGTTAATATAAAACTTTCCTTTTCAGATGGGACAAGAACAGGCTGAGTGGATCATTAACATCATTTTTGATGATAATAATAGCAATGAGTTGTGATGTTTCCTCTAAATTTTCTTCAAAGGAAGGATAAGAAATTTTAGCTAAGTTTGCATAATATGAATAATAGCAAAAATACCCCTGAATTAAGCCATAGGCCTAACCTAGACCCTACTGAGGTTAGAGTACATTTGGATAAAAAATCGACATCAGATGAATCATGCCCCATACATACATCCTTATTTTGAAGGAAATCAAAGATTTTTGTTGTTATTTATCATTAGATGTTATTGTACAACAAAATCTTATTGAATAGTGGAGTTATTTCCAGAACAATTCATCAAATCATTTGTTTTAGTTCTAACTCAAATTTCAGAATTGTGAAGAAAAACTTTAGAAGGGAATGTTTCATGCGTTTTTAATGAAAATTCCATCAAAAACCTGTATATTTTCTGATAAAACCTACTAGCAAATTAGGAAGCTGATTGGGAACTTTTGTTTCCTTTTCTTCTTTTCTTTTAATGGAATACATATTGAAAAAAGAAACTGCAAAGCTAAGGTCTAGAAGTACAAAACAAGGAAGCAACTGCATCTTTATTAAATACCCAGAGTAATATGAACACAAGACAGTCTCAACGTTTTTAATTTGAAAGTTGCCTGAAATATTAAATCAAATTGAACAAACTGTCAGAAAGAGAACAGGTTGCATTTTGTGGTTTTATTTTCTTTTTCATTAACATTCTGACTACATGTCACCCTTTGTGCTTTTTATACCTTGTATGAGTCTTATCACATAGCAACCCTTTGTCAAGTTTCACTTTGAGCAGTAGTTCTTAAACCCAGATGCAACATCGGAATCACCTGGGATGCTTTAGAATCTACCCATACCTACTGATACTACAGGGGCTTCCCTGGTGTCTCAGTGGTAAAGAATCGGCCAGCCGGGTCGGGAAGATCTCCCGGAAGAGGAAACGGCAGCCCATTCCAGTATTCTTGCCTGAGAAAACCCATGGACAGCGGAGGCTGGCAGGCTTCAGTCTATGAGATTGTAAAAGGGTTGGACACAAACACAACTTCATGACTAAACAGCAACTGATACTACAGATTCTAATGTAGTTGGTCCAGAGAGCAACCTGAGTATTGTAGGGGTTTTATTCTCAGATGATTCTAATATGTATCAAAGTCTGAGAACTACTGCGTTGGAGGGTCCAACTTAGGCTTCTTGTAATTTCCAAACTCCTGGGTCTCTAAGGCTTTCTAAATTTTAAAAAGGTCATTTTTTTCTCTGGTTAAAATGAATAATGTTGACCAAAAAAGATCTCCTTTTTTTTCTTCCTTTAAAGTTAGTGATGCGTGTTATTCTCTCTCTCTCTCTGAGCCTCATCTTGTTTCCCACTCACACTGCTTTCCCAATCATTGAAATATCTGCCATGATCCCAGGCAGTAAGTACAAAGACTGGACACCCAGCCTCACTTCCCTCACCATGACTCATCCTAAAGGCTGTTTGCCGAATGGGGCTCTGGTTTTTGTTTCAGACTTCGTGCAGGGGCATCCAAAACCCTACACAACAATGCCTGTTCTCTCTCTACTCCCCCTCGGTCCCCGCCCAACCTCCTACTCTCTATTTAAAACCAAGCCAGAAGAAAAACAAGGCATTTGTCCTCGACAGTTTGCAAACCAGTCATGTTTTTCCAACATATACAGGGCTAGCATTCACCAATCCAGGACTCAGAAAACTAGTTCCCTAAACATACTTGTAACATCTATCAAACATACTTGGAACCCTCTGAGGACATTCAGAATTTCCAGCCTCTGAATGAGGATGGAATAGGGCTTTCATAGTGCTTATGAAAAAGGATTTGTAGCAATTTTATATTTTGCCAAATCTCTAAGCAGCAGAAAGAGGCCTCTTTTAGAGGTATTTGCTAGCCATGTACTCCAAAGTCTCCCATGAGAGCTCAAAATGACTGTGTTGCAGATAGAGTTGTATACTTACTGGTTAACTACAGAGGGGAGGAGCATGGTGAGGGTTTGGGTCAGAGGCTAGAGCTAGATCTGTGCATTGGACTGTGGTCAGGATTCCAGAAGCCAGGACACTGACATGTGAACTCCAGGAACCAGAGGGTGACTAAAAGACAGAGGGTGGTAGTCCCTGCCTGATATGGGAACTGTGGAGGAAGAAAAGGGGTTGATGAATTTCTGACACACAGCAAAAAGGAATCTAGTGTTAACCTTCTGAGATCCAGGCAGGCCAGCAATCACTATTAGGTCAGTTTCCTGGGTGACCCCCACTCCACTCCCTGAGAATCAGATGGGATCTGAGATAGTTAAGGAGGCAGTGGAGTAGAGGAGTACAGTAAGGTACTTTAAGCCTCCAGTGAATTGAACAGGGACCCTTTAAGAATCATTATTAGCATATCTTTTTTTTAATTTATTTTTTTATTGTGTTGGTTTTGCCATACATTGACATGAATCTACCATGGGTATACATATTCAAGACACAGCTATGAGTACTTGAGAAGTAACATTTTAAGCCTCAGTTTTCTCATCTTTAAACTGGGTGAAGAAATACTTGCCTCTCAAGATTAAATGACATTATCAATGTAAGTGATTAAATGTGGTAGATTTTATGCAAAAAATGGCCTCTGTCATCCCTTTCTCTGTGCCCACACCACACTGTAAATGTGACTTTGTAACCCAGGTGGTGCTAGTGGTAAAGAATCCGCCTGCCAATTCAGGAAACACAAGAGACGCAAGTTCAATCTCTGGGTCAGGAAGATGCTCTGGAGGAGGAAATGGCAACCCATTCCAGTATTTTTGCCTGGATAATTCCATGGACAGAGGAGCCTGGTGGGCTACAATACATGGGGTTGCAAAGAGTTGAATATGGCTGAAGTGACTGAGCACAGTTCTTTATACTAAGTGATGAAGTCTCTCTCTTCACCCCATGAGTCTGGACTGGCCCTGTGACTTGCTCTGGGACAATGGGATGCAATGTAAGAGTCCTAAAACTAGGCTTCAAGAGGCCCTTTTGTGCTCTTGGAACACTGCTGCTGCCATGTAAACAAGCTCCAGCTAGCCTCCTATAGGATGACAAGCATGTGGCCTAGTTGCCCTGAACATGTAAGAGGACAGCCAGCCAACCCCACAGAGTGTAAGGATTTAACCAAACGAAAGTTGACTGTAGACATATCAGGAAGCCAGCAAAGGCCAGAAATGCTCAGCTGAGTCCAGTCTCTGTTGCCAACCCAAATTTTGAGATAAATTTAAAATAGCTGCCTTAAGCCACTGGGGAGGTTTTAAGCAGCAAAAGCTAACTGATACAGTATCTGACAAAGATTAAAAGCTCAATGATGATAGCTGCTATTAATAATAATATTAACTGAATGCAAGATGGAAGACCTGGAGTCAAATGAGACTCATACATACATACCATCTGGTCTAAACTTTGGTTGTTGTACAGTATTTGTAAGTTTTCAAGAAAACAATATTTTAAAATTGGGAGACTTTGCATCAGATCAGCTATCTGATGTCTCCTTTTCCAGGCAATGATGGCAAGATCTAATAGTTTCTGCCCCTTGAAACTGAGCAATTATTCCATAGATGCCAAAGTTTTCACCACTGTCTATGTTTTCTTTTGTTTTTCAGGCACTAAGTCATGTCCAACTCTTTGCAACTACAGCATGCCAGGCTTCCCTATCCTTCACTGTCTAACGGAGTTAGCTGAAATTCAAGTCTTTTGAGTCGGTGATGTCATCTAACCATCCCACCCTCTGCTGCCTCTTTCTGCTTTTGCCTTTAATCTTTCCCAGCATCAGGGTTTTTTCCAATGAGTTGGCTTGTCAAATTAGGTAGTCAAAGGGTTGGAGCTTTAGCTTCAGCATCAGTCCTTCCAATGAATATTCAGGACTGATTTCCTTTAGCGGGGACTGGTTTGATCTCCTAGCTGTCCAGGGTACTCTCAAGAATCTTCTCCAGCACCACAGTTTGACAGCATCAATTCTTTGGCGCTCAGCCTTATTTATGGTCCAACTCTCACATCCTTGTATGACTACTGGAAAAACCATAGCTTTGACTACACAGACCTTTGTTGGCAGAATGATGATTCTGCTTTTTAATATGCTATCCAGGTTTGTCATAGATTTCTTTCCAAGGAGCAAACGCCTTTTAATTTCATGGCTGAAGTCACCATCTGCAGTGATTTTGGAGCCCAAGAAGATGAAATCTGTCACTGTTTCCACTTTCCCCCATCTATTTGCCATGAAGTGATGGGACTGGATGCCATGATCTTCATTTTTTGAATGTTGAGTTTTAAGCCAGTTTTTTCACTCTCCTCTTTCACCCTCATCAAGAGGCTCTTTAGTTCCTCTTCACTTATTGCCATTAAAGTGGTATCATCTGAATATCTGAGGTTGTTGATATTTCTCCCTGCAGTCTTGATTCCAGCTTGTGAGTCATTCAGCTTGGTGTTTCTCATGATGTACTCTGCATAGAAGTTGAATAAGCAGGGTGACAATATATGACCTTTACATACTCCTTTCCCAATTTGGAACCAGTCAGTTTTTCCATGTAAGGTTCTAACTGTTGCTTTGTGATCCACACACAAGTTTCTCAGAAGTCAGGTAAGGAGGTCTGATATTCCTATCTCTCTAAGAATTGTCCACAGTTTGTTGTGATCCACAGTCAAAGGCTTTAGCATAGTCACTGAAGCAGAAGTAGATGTTTTCTGGAATTCCTTTGCTTTCTCTATAACCCAGTGAATGTTGGCAATTTGATCTCTGGTTCCTCTGCCTTTTCTAAAACCAGCTTGTACATCTGGAAGTTCTCTGTCCATGTACTGCTGAAGCCTAGCTTGAAGGATTTTGAGTGTAACCTCACTAGAATATGAAATTAGAACAATTATACAGTAGTTTGAACATTCTTTGGCAATGCCCTTATTTGGTATTGGAATGAATACTGGCCTTTTTCACTGCTGAATTTTCCAAATTTGCTGACATATTGAGTGCAGCACTTTCACAGCATCATCTTTCAGGATTTGAAATAGCTCAACTGGAATTCCATCACCTCCACTAGCTTTGTAGTTATGCTTCCTGAGTCTCACCTGACTTCACACTTCAGGACACTGGACTCTATGTGAGTGACCACACCATCATGGTTATCTGGGTGATTAAGACCTTTGTGTATAGATTTGTGTATTCTTGCCACCTTTTCTTAATCTCTTCTGCCTCTGTTAGGTCCTTGTCATTTGCTGTCCTTTATTGTGCCCATCTTTGCATGAAATGTTCTCTTGGTATCTCTAATTTTCTTGAAGAGATCTCTAGTTTCTCCCATTCTATTGTTTTCCTCTACTTCTTTGCATTGTTCATTTAAGAAGGCCTTCTTATCTCTCCTTGCTATTCTCTGGAACTCTGCATTCAATTGGGTATATATTTCTCTTTCTCCCTTGCCTTTTTCTTCTCTTCTCTTCTCAGTTATTTGTAAAGCCTCCAATAAACCACGTTGCCATATTGCATTACTTTTTCTTTGGGATGGTTTTGGTCACTGACTCCTGCACTGTGTTATGAACCTCCGTCCATAGTTCTCCTGACACTCTGTATACCAGATCTAATCCCTTGAATCTATTTGTCACCTCTATTGTATAATCATAAGTGATTTGATTTAGGTCATACCTGAAAGGTCTAGTGGTTTTCCCTAGTTTCTTCAATTTAAGCCTGAGTTTTGCAATAAGGAGATCATGATTTGAGCCACAGTCAGCTCCCTGTCTTGTTTTTACTGACTGTATAGAGCTTCTCTATCTTCAGCTGCAAAGAATACAATCAATCTGATTTTGGGATTGACCATCTGTTGATGTCCATGTGTAGAGCCATGTCTTGTGTTGCTGGAAAAGGATGTTTGCTATGACCAGTGTGTTTTCTTGACTGGTAGCCTTTGCCCTGCTTCATTTTGTCCACCAAGGCCAAACTTGCCTGTTATTCCAGGTATCTCGTGACTTCCTACTTTTTCATTCCAATCCCCTATGATGAAAAGGACATCTTTTTTTTTGGTGTTATTTCTATAAGATCTTGTAGATCTTAATAGAAGCAGTAAACTTCAAATTCTTCAGCATCAGTGGTTGGGGCATAGACTTAGATTACTGTGATCCACTCTACCATGGATCTGATCCACTAGAGCTTTCTGAATCTTAGTGAAACCATTACATCTGAGAACTATGCTCAGCAAATGGATGAGATGCACCAAAAACTGCAGTGCCTGTAGCCAACATTGGTCAACAGAAAAGGCCCAATTCTTCTCTATAACCAAGCTTGACAGCATATTGCACAACCAATGCTTCAAAAGTTGAACAAATTGAGCTACAAAGTTTTGCCTCATCCATCACATTCACCTGACCTCTCACCAACTGAGTATCACTTCTTCGAGCATCTCAACAACTTTTTGCAGATAAAATTCTTCCACAACAAGCAACATGCAGGAAATGCTTTCCAAGAGTTCATCAAATCCTGAAGCATGGATTTTTACACTATAGGAAAAAACAAATTTATTTCTCATTGGCAAAAATGTGTTGATTGTAATGGCTCCTATTTTGATTAATAAAGATGTGTTTGAGCCTAGTTAAAATAATTTAAAATTCATGGTCTGAAACCACAATTACTTTTACACCAACCTAATAAAACTCAGCCAAAACTTAAAGACTTAAATGAAAATAAAAATATTTTATATATACAAATGTTAAAAGCAGGCATAAAGATTTTCTTCCTGAAAACAACAGTAGAAAATTAGAGAAGCCCCTCATGGGGCATAGAAAGGCTATCATCTTACTTATTGGAGTCATGAAAGAATGTTATCATTGGCCCGGAGAATAACAGTGAGACTTCCATCCATTGCCCTGGGTAAACCGCCTATGTGATGGTTGTATGAGAGCATATTTATGCTATGACATTGCCACATACAAGAAAAATGGCTTCTTTTATCCAAGTCTTGATGGGCAAAATGACCATCATGTGAGTAAATTGAAATGGTAACAGCCTTCACTGCACCTTTTGTCTCTTTCCCTGTGTCTCTGTGCAGGGCACAGAGAAAAATTGAGCAGCATCCTGTGCCACTAAGGATCTTTTAGTACTGCGCAAAAATAGAACCATATTAAACAGATGTGCAGTGTGAGGTGTCCTTTAGCTGAGTTTGATATGGAATCCACCCTATTTTTATAGCATATCATTCTCATTATTGCTATTTATATTAGATACAGAAATGATTCACGTGATGATGTTTCTCTCCCTCTCCTCATCCTGGGTGATGGGGCTGGGGGCAATAAAGAATATGCTTATTCATTTTCGAATCCCTTTAATTTTGTAATTCACATCCCACCAAATTGGAACTAGATTTTTAACAGTTGCTGTGAAATCATTTTAATATCCACAAACAGGCTCAGTGCCTCAAAAAAAAAATCACCATCTCAAATATCCCCTTTTCCTGGTTGAGTTGAATATCTATACTTCATGTTGTTTTAATGTGACTGTGAAATCATCCCCTCTAATTTTGTCACACATTGTGCTCTACAGGAAGCTCCCATTGCAGGAGATTTATGAGACTCCTGGCGAGGGATTCAATCAGAAATTGGGGAATGTAAATGAGCAGTGGGATTGGTGTTCTCTACCTTTACTTATTTATTAGAATTTTCTTGAAAGATCTCTTACTTCACAGTTTCATATTAAACAAGAAAAAACAGAATCCGAGGTTCCCTGGATTTTATGTTTAAGAAAAATCTGTACTGCACAAAGTCTATTTCCCAAAATAATCCCTCTGCATTCCTCAGGCGGTTGTATAAGTGCAGATGCCCAGAGGAGGTTTTCTTTCTAGTTGTATTGCAGCAGCTTCTTCTTCCTACTTTACTCATCTTGAAAGAATGGCTCAGGCAGAGTCTAATATGAACTATGATGCAACATCTTAACCATTAATCTGTAAAAGTTAAAGCTATCCACTTTTCAGCACTCTCCTAGCTTATGGTGAACAGTGCTTCTTTGGATTTGTGATCTCCAAAGAAGATTAACTTCAGGACCAGGGACCAGGTTTGATCACTCAAGAGCTTTTGTATAGCAGAGTTTTATTAAAATATAAAAAGGGACAGAGAAAGCTTCTGACATAGGCATGGGGGTCAGAGAGTGTCCCCCTTTGCTAGTGTTAGCAAGGGATTTATATACTTTTTAAATTGGTTATTACAATAAATCAAAATAATGTCTCAAGGTTGTAAAGATCTTATTAGACCCACTCCTATAATTTACATTTTAAGATACCAGGATTCAATTCAGCTCAGTCGCTCAGTCTTGTCCGAGTCTTCATGACCCCACGGACTTCAGCATGCCAGGCCTCCCTGTCCATCAACTCCCGGAGTTTACTCAAACTCATGTCCATCAAGTCAGTGATGCCATCCAACCATCTCATCCTCTGTCATCCCCTTCTCCTCCTGCCTTCAATCTTTCCCAGCATCAGTCTTTTCAAATGAGTCAGTTCTTCACATCAGGATTAGCCAGAAGGTTTTCAAGAAAGAGAATCAGTCCTCAAGCAGGATACATTGTTGTTATATAATCCTTAGTACAGAGTTTAAACTGAGTTGTTTGTTGTATAATCATCAGTCCTGGGCTTAAAGAAAAAAACATTTTATGTGACTAAGACTAAGGAATGTAGAGGAAAAAAAAAGATGTTTATCCTTTCCTCCTCCTTGAGAATTCCAGACCCCCTATCTCTGCTTTGAGAGCCCCAGACCCCTTTCTCCTCCTCGGGGACCCCAAATTTCTTATCAACCAGCTTAGGAATTGACTCTCTCACTACTATAATAGTCACTTGACTAGGAACTTAACAGCTAGAGTAAACTTTGTAAGTATCCTCCAAACTTGTTGTTATTATGAGCCTTTTATAGAGGAGGAAACTGAGGCTTAGAGAAATCAAGAATCTTGACCAGAACCACACGGTGGTTATTTGGTACCATTAATATTTGCATCTATTAATAGGTTTGTCTCCTGCTAACACCTATGTACTATGGACTATGTAACACCTATGTACCTATGTACTTTTCAGTTGCCCACCAATGGAGAGACTTTTCTTCTTCATTTGAGGGTGTTTGGAAATAAGCCATTGAGAAAATATCATGATGTCAATAGGTAATGCTGAAAATAACAGTGCTTCCAACAGCAAATCTTCCCTTAAGCAAGGATTATCTCTAGAGACAGTTGATGCTTTTTCGGGGTTCCACAACTTCATCATTCAAAAATAGCCACTTCCTTGTTTGAATGCCTCTGTCTGAAGAGGGGGTCAGTTTTGATTCTACACTGACATTTTGCAGCATGCCACGAGGAGCTCCTCTATTAAATGATGTCACCTTAGCTTGCTACCTCTTTTTTGTTTTTCATTTCAAAGGCTCTGAATACCACTCACTTTATTTGTGAGGTGTTTGATATCTCATTTTTATCTAATGATTATTAACACTGTGATTAAAAATTAACATAAGGTATATTCAAAAATAAAACTTTAATTTCTTACTAATATGTTTAATTTCACACTACCAGAAATGCATTGCATTGATCTTGCTTCTAACATAATCCATATATCTGTTTCTTTATGTTGAAGTCCACTGTGGTGATTTACTCTTGCAATCACAATGAACCTAATTTATAAAGAAAAAAACATTCAAAACAGCAAACAATAGTTTCTCCTATGGAAACAGTTTCTCCTCTGCTCCAGACCTTGAAGAAGTTGGAGTCAATTAAATTTTAATTAATTACTTTGCAGAAAAGAGTTAATATGGCAGGCCTATGACTGCTCTAAGTTTTAATTTAATTTAATTTATTATTATTTTTGGACATCACAGGCAGGTTTCTTTGGGTTTGTTTGCTCCTTGGCTTGATTAAATCTTGTAGAAGATGAACATACCCCCTACAGGATAAGTTTGACGTTGACAAGCTTCTGGTAGCAGTGAGACTATGTCAGCACAACTTCCAGGGTGCAGCTGTGATGCCTTAAATGGCCTGTTCTCAAGGTTGGCCCTTGGATAGCATCAGGGAACTTGGATTTTGCGAATGTTGCCACCACCCTAACTTATAAGATTATGTCACTGCACCTAAACTGTACAAACAATATGACATATAGAACACACACTACTTTAGAGAGTCTGGAATTTTAATATGCACTAGGCAAAGGGTGCCTATTTGACCAGCTTCAGATAAAAACCCAGGGTACTGAGTCTCTAATGGACCTCCCTAGTAAATGACATTTATATTAATCTATCTTCAAGTTCATGGAGTCTACCCTCTAATATGTCCAGTCTATTGATGAGACCATTGAAGGAATTCTTTGTTGATATTGCCTGATCTTGGATGGGAATTTCCTGGTCCTTCCTCAGTAGCAGCCAATCTCTAGTCACTATTGGATCATGAGCCCAACCAAGATAACTTTCTCCCCTTACTCCAGGGGGAGCAGATTTTTGTTTTCATATTTTCCCCAAGTGATAAGCCTTTGAGGCAAAGACTGTGCTTGGTCTTTACACCTCACATTGCAAGACACACAGTAGGTTCTCAATAAGTAACTACTGAATGATGAGTTATCTTGTCAATTACCTATACTTCTAGAATAATATTAAAAAGAAAAGAAGAAAATAAACTGAATACATAGCCTCTGATCTTAAAGAATGTATACTATTGATGCACAGACAAAACTAACATGAATACATTAAGTATTATGACCAATTAATATAGTTTGCCTTGCAAAGTAAGATTTTCTTGTTATATCAGGTCATTGTGATACTTTGAAAAATATCAGATGATTATTTCTCCAAGGAGTAGGATACAGATCTTTAAATTTGTGCCAGAAATAATGAGTAATGATACTTATTACAAAGAGTTTCTGCTAGAATTTAGTTTTTTTAATTAAGAATATATTATATTTTTGACTCAAATTTTCTCAACAACTGTTTCGTATTATCCAAAGGTTTTTTTATAAGTGGCACAAATTCATTTCACCAAAAGGAATATATATCTCTTCTTAAAGGAGTACATCTTAACAAATTAATTCCAGAAACAGCAGGGTAATTAATAATGCTTATTTTATAGATAACATTTTTTTCCTACCATATAAAAAGATTTGCATTTCCAGTTTCTTCAGTTATCTTTGTCTGTGTAACAAACCACCCCAAAACCTAGTGGCATGAAACAACAACAACCTATTTATGATGACTGTGTTGAATGGACAGTTCTTTTCCTCTATGCAGTGTTAGCTGGGCTCAGCCACATGACAGCATTGAGCTGGTGCCTGGTTTGATCTGCAAGGCCTATGAAGGCTTCACTCTCATATCTGGGCCTTGTATTAATTGTCACTTGCAGTGCTTCAGTTTTACTCCATGTGGACTCTTTCTTCACATGGCAGCTCATCTTCTAGGACCTTGCCACATGTCTTCTGTCTCCACTATGGCAAATGGGTTCCAATGAAACAAAAATATAAGCTGCCCCTTGACACAGTGGCACTTCTGCTATATTCTATTGGTTAAAGAAAGTCACAAATCAGCCCAAATTCAAGAGAAGGGAAGCAAGAGGCTTCCTCTCTATGAGACAGATAGCATGCAAGCATAGACAAAGGATATATTTTCACAGACATATTTACAGACCATCCACCATAATTCATTCTTTGATAATTCACATCCCTTACATATGCAGAATGCACTCAAAATAATGCTCAACAATGTCATACCATTGTTGCATCAGCTCAAAGTCCAGGATCTTGTCACCTAAAACAAGTTCAGATGTGGATCCTTGGGTGCAAATTTGAGGTTTGCTGTGGGGTTTTTGTCTGTTTTTTGTTTTTGTTTGGTGCAGCCGCTTAAGCATATTTCCCCTCAAAGAAGAAAACTGTGAATTAAAAATACAAGTTATGTGTCCCCCATACACTCTTCATACAAAAGTGAGACAAAACTAGGAAAATCAGTTGACATGTCCATTCAAACAGGAGGGGGTGGAAGGTATCACACAGTCACTGGCCCATGGCCATTCTGGTCTGCCCAGTGTAACCTCTTTCTATACGGAAGCCCATTCTCCTCAGCCTGTAGAGCTTCTCCACATGCCCTCTTTATCCAGCAGGAGAGCCCAGACTTCCTCATAACACAACAGCTCAGTTTCAAAGAAGCAAAGGTGAACCCTGCCTCTGAAGGGCTAAGACTAGAAGTGGCAAAGTCACCAGTCAGCCTGTATTCAAGGGAAGAAAACAGACTCTACCTCTTCATAGGAGGAATGGGAGCAGCGTGTGTATATAGGTTGGGGAGACCTTGCTGGCAACCATATTTGGAGGCTACCTAAATACCTTCCTTAGCATGTATCCAACAAGGAAAAACCAGATTTTCAGGTTTCAAGTTCAGCTTTTCACAATCTGTGAATACATAACCTAACATATTGCTTCCAGGTAGAAACAGATCCATTACACATACATAAATGCTTTTATGGAAATCTTATAATATATCTGAAATTATTTTTTTGAAATAGAGGCTTTAAATACACAAAGCAGGGAAGTATGAAAGTTTGATTTTGACCTTGGAATTCAGCCAATGTCTTCAACTTGAATTTTGGCTGCAGCCTTTGAGAAGCTAAATAGCCTTCTGTATATTTTAACATTATTTGAAAGATTATTGGTTGCCATTACATATACTTAGTGTAATAACAACAGTAAAATAATAATGGTGTAATGACAGCAAGCTAGATCCTCAGAATTTATTGTTAACTTCTGCATATTCACTTTCAAATATAGATATGCATTCTGGGCATAATATAGAGTTAAAATTTTCTTGACTATTTTATTTGTTGAAATTATAACATTCAATTGTAATATAAATGTACATTTATTATTGCAGAAGTAAAATTCTATAATAATTAATGATGGTAGTGAAAGCCATTAATTTTTATATATAAAACAGCTATTAAAAACTTTCAAAGAGCTACATGAATAAGGGAAAAGATTGACAATTATTGTAAATATTATGAAAGTACATGAGGAAAATAACTTTAGAAAGAACAAATTTTTCTTTTTTTCAATAATTATTTATACAATTTGAATAATAATTGACTGAATAACAGTGATTAAAATACATCTTAATTCTAAGTTCTATAGAATTATT
>ML660672.1:294444-330833 GCA_007570785.1 Antilocapra americana | reverse complement strand
TTCTTTACATTATTGTGTTGGTTTTGACATACATTGACATGAATCTGTCATGGGTATACATGTGTTCCCCTTCCAGACCCCCCCTCCCACCTCCCTCTCGATTAGGAGCTTAATTTAAAATATAGTTATTTACTTCCATTTAAGTAGAGTATTTCAAGAAAAAAAGCCCTATTGAGAACTCATTACATCTTGGGTGGATGATTTAAAACCTGAATGTCAATTTTGCCACCCGAAATTATCACAAGCAGAAAAAACTAAAAAATAAACTAAAAATCTACTTAATAAATAACTTTGATAAAATAAAGAATATAAAGAATACAGAGAAAGAAAATGTAAGAGAAAAATGAGGTAGTCCAAGCCTGTTTTGTTCTTACCATCAAACTTTAAAATGATAGACTTTAAAAGAATGCACTTAAGAAGACAATCCCATATAGTTTTAAGTGTTCAGAACCTAAAAAAAATTTTTTCTTTACCTGAATGTCTATTTTTTTTATTGTAACAAATTCAAGAAAGATTTTTTTCTTTACAATATTGTGTTGGTTTTGCCATACATTGACACGAATCTGTCATGGGTATACATGTCTTCCCCTTCCAGAACACCCCTCCCACCTCCCTCCCAATTGCATCCCTCTGGGTTATCCCGGTGCACCAACCCTGAGCAACCTGTATCATGCATCAAACCTGGGCTGGCGATTCATTTCACATATGATAATTGACATGTTTCAATGACAGAACTTAAAATTTTTAAATGAAAAGCTTACATAAATACATAGAATGCCAATCATTTTTATGAGTTGAAGAGAAAGGATTTTTGAGTTTTTTGAAATGGGAAATTTTAAAAATCCCAGGTACAAAGTTTCATCTAGAAAATATATTACTGAGAGAAAAATTTCCGGGATTATATTTTGCTATCAACAAGTTTAGTGGTATTATTGAATATTCAATCTCTGTATCTTAACATCAGACAACTGGTAGTTCAGAAATCAGCAGAACTCTTTTAAGTTTATCAACTTGATGAATCAATGATGATTTCAATTGTACTTCTGCTTTATTGCTTTGAGGGATTTCTAGGTTTTACACAACAAACATAGCCCATTTGATTAAAAAAACTATTTATAGGATAGAAAATTGGTAAATATAATTACCATGTAATTGTCTTTGAGACTTCAATAAATATGAAGAGTTATACATAATTAAGGAGCCAAAATCCTACAATGTTTTGTCCACTTTGTTTACTTGTGTGTTCAGAAAGAAATTATAGGACATCAGAAAAATAGTGAAACATTTTCATCCTTCTTAAGCAAAGGAAAGATTTCTAGTCATATAAGAGATTTGTGGATGGTATGTTATACAGAGATGCAAGCTATTTTGGATGTGCTTTGTCACTTGTTTTACAAGATGTCCAAACATGATGGAAGGAACACTATTACACGTCTAAAAAGGCAACCAGAATCTCCTACTTTATAAGTAATAGTAATATAGCAATATTTAACAACTGTAGGCTGCTTATAGGCAAGGTCATTGTTACTG
The DNA here is from genome assembly GCA_007570785.1 of Antilocapra americana. Classification (NCBI taxonomy): domain Eukaryota; kingdom Metazoa; phylum Chordata; class Mammalia; order Artiodactyla; family Antilocapridae; genus Antilocapra; species Antilocapra americana. The sequence continues at coordinate 329,303 of ML660672.1, read as the reverse complement.
AAATCTGTACCTTTGAGAATTAAAGTGTTATACAGCAGCTGAGAAAAGACACTTTTATCATTCCTCTCTAGTCAGAATGCTGGGAGTGGTATTCAGGCAATGAAAGCTGAAATGCAGATGGAAATTCAGGGAAGATTTTACCTTGAAAGTTCCATAGTTCCAAAGTCAATTATTTTTGCCCCATTCCAGAAAAAAAGGTTTAGAATTTTTTCCTTCAAGTTATTGTTTCAAATAGCAAATGTATGAAAAATATTAGAAAGCTTCTTTGAGTAGTGTAGAACATTTTCATTTGTGGGATGGCTTTAACACATTAGCATCATCACCAGTCAGTCAATCAGCCAATCATCATGACTAGGAGTTAAAAAGAAGATACATCTTTACTAGGGCCATTAGCATAGGGGCTTCCCTGGTGAATCAGTGGTAACGAATCCACCTGCCAATGCACTAGATGCGGGTTTGATCACTGATCTTGGACAATCCTACATGCTGCGGAGCAACTGAGACCGTGGGCCACAACTACTGAAGCCTGAGCACCCCAGAGCTCATGTTCCACAACAAGAAATGCCACCTCAATGAGAAGCTCATGCACTGCAACTAGAAAGTGGCCCCTGCTCACCGCAACTAGAGAAAAACTCAGGCAGCAATGAAGACCTAGTGTAGCCAAATATAAATAAATAAATAAATACTTCATAAAAACTAAAGAGGGACAGCATAATGGGGTGGCAACATCTCCATCAGTATGGTACAGTGGCAAAACTAGCCAGAGATGATTTTGTTCCTCAACCACTTCATTTGAAAGTGAGAGCCTTTTTAGTATCATGGGAACAAACCAGTACTTAGTACATTATCATTCTTGCATTATGTTATCAAACATTTAAAATCTAACCACTAAATTTTTGTTCTAATTTGAAAAGGCAGTATCATGTACAGGTGTCTGTCTAGAAAGGCACCATCACAAGTGGATTGTTTTTCCTAACTATGAGAGTGAAACATTGTAAAAAATAAGATTTTACATAATATTTGAAAGCTTCTGTACATCCTCCCACCCAGAGACAACCACCATTTATAGTCTTGCGTTTATTTCATTTATTTATTTCTTATGAGATGCCTGCCATTGGCTATGATCCAGCTGTTGCTCAGTGCCAGTTTCCGCTTAGTCCTTATTATCAAATGTGGGGTATAGGAGTGGAAGGGGCTTTGAAAGTAACCACTTAGTACTTGCTCAGTACTTGCTGAGTTTAATGGCAGGATTTTTTATTTTGCAAGAACTCAAAAAAAGGAGCAAAGTAAACCTTTCCACTGGAAGGAGACAGGCACCACGTCAACATCAGTCTGTCCTAGGGTCCAACTCCTATACAGAGCCTGGCTCTTCTACCTTTGCTCCCACTCCTGCCTTGCATCCCTCCTTCCCTTCCTCCTTGACTCCAGAAAGTCAAACAGCTTCTTGCCGAGGAAACCTGTTGGGGCAGTGTCACCTTTGGGTCCTGCATGTAAGGGTTTGATCCAAGTCTTTGGGAAAATTTTATTTTAAATTGGTTTTCATTAATTTTGCAGTATTGCAGCCTTGCATTTTATAGGATTGAAATGTTTGGACTCTATTATGTCATTAGGATGGATTTGGTGAAAGTCCACAATTTACTAGGAAGTCATTCATTTCCTCTAGATTTTCAATTTTGCTGCCATGGGCTTGCATACCATCTCTAAGTTTTTTCAGTCTTATTCATTTTTGTAGTTATAATATCCATTCCATTCCCCATAATGGCACTTTTGGTTTCTCTTTTCTGAATTGGACTTGCTAGATGTTGGCCTATTCGATTTTTTCAAAGAAAACTCATTATCCTTCCCATTATTTTTTTTAATCTTCTTCTGTATTAAGTTCCTCTTCCTACTTTCTCTTGGCTTTTTATTGTTGATTTCCAAATTGAACCATGTAATTCACATATTTTCTATCATTTTTAAAAATAAAAATATTTAAGACTATAAATTTCCTGAATACAGGTCCTATATAAAGTATAACTTTTATTACTTCTTAGATCATTTGTAATTTTCTCTTTGATCTGGGAGTCATTTAGAAAGAGATTTATTGATTTCTAAGTAGGTTTTTCTGTAATTTTATGATTTTATTGAGTGTTATTTGATTATGACAAAAAAAGTGTAGTCTAAAAATCTACTTTAGGAAATTTATTAAGGATTTCTCAGTGGTCAACAAATAATTGATTTTTGTAAGTGTTCTATTATGTAAGAAGTGAATGGTGACTTTATTTTTAATTTCCTTATACTATGCAAATGCTGTGTCTTTAGTTTTTGACAAGTTTGTCAAAATTTGAAATAATATTAAAGTCTTCCATTATTATTGTGTTTCTTATAAAGAACTTGTGTTTCTGAGAGATTTTGTTTTATATATCTGGCTCTTGTGATATTTAGTTACACATCTTCTCATGGAGTGAAACTTACATTGTCATAAAATATTCCCCTTTCTCTGTGGTTTAATTTTTTCTAGTAAAGTATTAAAGATATTTATTAGTAATTTAAGTTTTTGTGTGACAGATGGGTATATATCATTATTGTATCATCAAAGATGGAAATATATGATTCATGTCATATATTTGAGACAGAGTTAAAGCTGTTCTAATTTTTATGCTTCTCAGGGCATCACCACATATGGAAGGTTATAAATTATCTGTATATACATATATCTTGCTACACTCAGTGTAATATCAAGTATATGAGATAATCTTTCCCCTTTAGTTCTTATCATAAACATACAGAGACTTAATACACTTGAACTAACATTTAACAGATAGCTTCAGTATTAATCTGTTTTTTGCTTTGTTCTTTTTACCTTTTGGTCCATTTTACCATTTCTCCCAACCCCCTCACTCTCCACTCCTGAAAACTATAAGACATTAATGAAAGAAACTGAAGTAGACACAAATAAATGAAGAGATATTCTATGTACATAGATTGGAAGAATTAATATTGTTAAAATGTCCATACCACCTAAAGCAATCTACAGATTCAATGCAATCCCTATCAAAATTCCAATGGTATTTTTCAAAGAAATAGAACAAATAATCTTAAAATTTGTGTGAAACCACAAAAACTCTGAATAGCCAAAGAAATCTTAGAAATGAAGAACAAAGCTGGAGGCATCATGCTCCCTGATTTCAAGCTATATCACAAAGCTATAGTAATAGAAATGATACTGGCATAAAAAAAGACACATAGATAAATGAAACAGAATTGAGAGCCCAGAAATAAGCCCATGAATATATGTAAATTAATTTACAATAAAGGAATCAAGGATATACAATGGGGAAAGGACAGACTTTTCAATAAATGGTGTTGGGGGAACTGGACAGCCACATACATATGAATGAAACTTGACCACTATTTTACACCATACACAAAAATTAACTCAAAGTGTATTAAAGACTTGAACACACGACTGAAACCATAAAATTCTTTGAAGAAAACAGACAATGAACTCCTTAAAACTATATTTTTAATGATAAGATTGAATAATTACAATAACTTACATCTATCCCAGAAAGTAATTCAATGACAGTGATTTTCAGCTTCAAATAAATGTTGATTTTAGAATTAGGCCGTTTGACATTTTGCAAGATGTTTATTTAGGTTCCTCTGACAAATGCCAAAATCATGAGGATATAGTGAGCTATTGGGCAGAGAACTTAGTCACTACAACAGTGATAAGCCAGGGACCAAATCACTGAAAACTGAGATGCAAGCCAGAGGGAGAGACCAGCAAAACTACTATATGTATGTGCTACACAGTGTTGAGTACCTGATAAGAAGTTCCTTAGTCAATCCTCCCACAGGCCCAAGTGACCTCAGATAGAACTCAGAAAATAGTTGGGGGACTGTATCAGTTATCTATTCCTGTATAACAAACCACCCAAAATGCAATGGCTCATATGACCCAGCAATCCCACTGCTGGGCATACACACCGAGGAAACCAGAATTGAAAGAGCCACGTGTACCCCAATGTTCATCACCGCATTGTTTACAATAGCCAGGACATGGAAGCAACCTAGATGCCCATCAACTGATGAATGGATAAGAAAGCTGTGGTACATATACACAATGGAATATTACTCAGCATTAAAAAAAATTCATTTGAATCAGTTCTACTCAGGTGGATGGAACTGGAGCCCATTATCCAGAGTGAAGTAAGCCAGAAGGAAAAACAACAATACAGTATACTAACGCATATATATGGAATTTAGAAAGATGGTAATGAGAACCCTGCCTGTGAGACATCAAAAGAAATGCAGATGTATAGAACAGACTCGTGGACTCTGTGGAAGAGGGCAAGGGTGGGATGATATGGGAGAATGGCATTGAAACATGTTAATTATCATATGTGAAATCAATTGCCAGCCCAGGTTTGATGCTCGGAGCTGGTGTACCAGGATGACCCAGGGAGAGGGAATCGGGAGGGAGGAGGAAGGAGGGTTCTGGAAGGGGAACATATGTATACCCATGGCAGATTCATGTCAATGTATGGCAAAACCAACATAATAAAGTAAAGAAAAAATAAAAAAAAACCAATCATCTGATTGACTTAACTCAAGATTATTGTACTGGAACTGGATATAGGGAGGGGTGAAGAACCATGGCCATTTTTGTAATCTATCTACCACAGGTTCGTTGATCCCAAATATGAGGGCTGGAGGGATCTGGAGATAGGCAGGGCCAGGTAGTTCTCCATAAGACATCAGTATTTAAATTAGATTGCTTCACAACATAGCTAAAATGCTTTACAATCCATTCATTCTGAGTGGAAAATTACTTTAAAATCATCATTTAGTTGATGCCTTCAATTGTGAAATCATCTTACTCATGCTTTTGAAGCTCCTTTCTGATAATTAGTTTATTTGAACATCACAAGTACTCCGCTGAGCATATGTTGTTGCATTTATTTCCCTTTTGAGGAAACAGAACTCAGAGCAGTGTTTCTCGAAGTCTGCATTAGAATCACTTTGAAAGGCTGTTAAAAACAGAAGTTTGAGGAGCTACAACCTCAACCTGTTGTATTAGTTACGATTTCGAGATGTAAGCAATAGCAATAGACCCTGGATGATTTAAGCAAATATCAAATGCATTGGTAAGTCAACAGTAGCTCACAGAATCACCAGAAGACAGAATAATAAGGCACAGAAAACAAGCATTGCCAAGGGATGAGGATACTACTCTGGCCACTACCAAACACTGAGCCTGCACCACTGCTACTGGGAATTCTACACATCAGGCACCACCACGGATCCCTCCCTCCTGCCACAGATGCTCTGGAGATGGGCTGCTGCCGCCACTGACGTCCAGTGTCACAAGATTTAGTGTTCCAGTGCCCCCAGATTCACTGTGTCACTTGCTCCACATTCAATATCTCAAGCAACAGCAACTAATCAATAGAGTCCTACCTGCAAATGAGCTTAGAAAACACATATCTTCCTTTTCAGCTTCCATGCTAGAAAGCAGGCTCTGTTCTTTCCCAAAACTCTTGGGTCAAGGATTTCCTTAAATATAGGAAGGTGATATAGAACCTAGATAGACAGAAAAAAAAAGACTAATGTTCACTCTACAATTAGAATAAAAATATTGGTTGGAAGATATAGGACACACTATGGTGCCTCACTCTTATCCCTTTGGCTCTTACCTTCATGTGTTATCAAAGGCAGTTTTACTGCAAAATTCATGACTCTACACAAGAACTGTTGGTCTGGTCATAGAAGCACTTGGCCTGTCCAATAGCAAGCAGAAGTGCCATAAAGTTTATGCCCAGCCGCAGTTCTTCCACTGTGCATGGACAAGAAGTAGATTAATATCCCAACTTTCTTGCACTTCAACTGGCATAACTCTGAGGCATATTCTTATACCAGCCTGAAGATTCTTCAGGGGATTGAGATCATTTCCCACAGTGGGGACTGCTTATCTGAAAGTTTGCAAAAGTGATTTATGTGCTCAAAAATGTGTTTCCATATCAAAAGTTTAAGAACCATTTATTCTGACAAATGGAAAGGATTGCGCAAATTCCCTTTAATGGTTAGGGTTCCATGTCTAACCTTAAACCCAGGTCTTTTCTTTTGGTTCTTGGGCAGTTCTTCCCTCACTAAGTTATATTCATGGCAAAAAAGGACACCTGGATTTTTATCTTCAGATGACTTTATGTGAGGAGAGATTTATGAAACAACCAACATAATCATGCCCAGATTTCAAAGAACAGATAATGTCACTAGTGATTATTCATTTTAAATATATAATGTCAGTATTTCTTTTGTGAATGTTTTTATCTTTGCAAACGCTTTGCATAGAATTCACCCGCAATATTGCTGTTTTGATAGATAATTTTATTTCCATTTTAGAAAAAATGAAAGAGACAAATTCAAAATGAAATAGTCATCAAAGAATGAACTTTTTTTTTAAAAAAAATAGAACTCTTGCATTGTAATGCTCAGGAAGAGAAATGCACTTGTTACTTATGTAACCTAATGTTAACAGCTTGTCTGTATAAATGATATTGTACAAAAATATTTGTGAAAGGGGAAACAAAGGCAGAATGAAACTCACAGTGGTGGCCCACAATAATTTACAGAGTAATATAATGAGTACAAAAAAACTTTATTAAATAAAATTGAAATTGAGCCAGAGACGAATAATTAGAAACTGAATGTGAGAAGAAATAACTAATTTAGGATGCATCCTGAGAGTATCAACAGAATGCATTTAGGGTTGTTATTTTTACACATCAGTGAAATAGAGAAAGTGAATTAGAATATTCAGGAGGAATGAATGGCAAGTGTTTGGCTTAGCCGTGTCTATTAGATTATTTTCCTTCACATATTTTAACCAACTACCTGGAGATTTTCACTCATGTGAACTATGTTCTCAATTGTGTACACCAAAGGTTTTCTCAAATGTTCTAGTTGGCAGTGGGACATACATTTCCCATCTTCTCTGAGCTTGTAGCAAGTGCTAGGAATTACCAGTAATTTGATCTTGGGCTAGAATCCTATAACTTCTTAGAACTTCGGCATTTGCCCTTTATATGACCATATACATAATAGTTTTCATTTTACAAAGATATTATATAGACCAAATGAGATAATATCTGTGCAAATACTTCATAAAGTAACATACACATATTAATATGTATTATTTGTATTATTATTGGCATTCTTCCCTTGATGAGGTATCAAGTACATATTTAGAACATGACTATGGGATCTGACAGGCTTGGACAAAAATCTTGATTTTTCCCAATGATTTGGTAAAATTATTTAATGCCCCTTAGCCTCAGTTTTCTCATCGGGAAAACAGAGATAACAATGTTATTCTCTGAACACAAAACGTACTTCATAGAAGAGGATATCAATGATGCTCATGATGATGCTGATGATTCGTTTTTTAAAGATTTTTTTGATGTGAACCATTTTTAAAGTATTTATTGAATTTGTTTTACAATATTGCTTTTTTAAAAAATATATTTTGTTTTTTTGGCCATGAGACATGTAGGATCTTAGTTCCCTGACCAGGGGTTGAACCCACACCTATTGTATTGGAAGGCGAGGTCTTAACCACTGGACCACCAGGAAAGTTCTGATGCTAATGATTCTGATAATAATCTGTCACAATTGGGAGCCTTTTCCTGTATTTTTCTACTCTCAGTACTATTTCTTGGATCAGTTTTCTTAAGTATATTCAAAACTATATAATAGCAATATTTGGCCCAAAATATACACCTAAACACCTCCTATTGACTAATACTTTAATATGCTAGCACTGCACATCACTTTGTACTTCTGAAAGGGTATAAGAAAAGTGGTATTTCTATCTCAAAGTTTCCTATTAGTTCATCACTATCAAAAGTATCAGTCAGCTACAACCACAACAGTGTTGCATAACAAACTATCCTGAAACTCAGAGATCCACAACCAATGGAGGTGGCTCTACTCTAATTGTTTCTCATCTTCTCTGGACCAGTGGGCTAGTTGGGGATAAGTACTTCTCACAGCAATTAGTATAGGTTTAAGAAAAAAGTGGAAATATGTGTGATCGAGGCTGAAGCTCAGAACTGGCACTTGATGTCTTCCCCATTACATCAAATCAAGTCACATGGTTGAGTCCCAAGTCGAGTGGGAAAGGGAAATATAACCTATTCTTTTAATGCAGCATCACATGGCAAATAAATTGGACACAGGGAAGGGTGAAGTATCAAGGTAATAATGGCAATCCACCTAAACTGGAATCCTTGAGAAAAGAGTCTAAGCCTCATTCACTGAAGAATCTGTTTCGAAACCAAAGCCTAATACATTGATTAATTGATCATTCAACAAACATTGTACTAAAGCTGAGAACATGGAGCCTGAAACAAAGGCCCCTCCACCAATATAAACAAATCCAATGAAGAGTTATCTGAGACTTTAATCATAACCTACTTGTAGGAACACAAAAGAGGAAGTGGTAGGCACATGTAATAGGTACCAAGTAAGTACTGGCCACCTGATGTGAAGAGCCAACTCATTGGAAAAGACCCTGATGCTTGGAAAGATTAAGGGCAAAAGGAGAAAGGGGTGGCAGAAGATAAGATGGCTGGTATCATCGACTGAATGGATATGAATTTGAGCAAACTTCAGGAGATAGTGAAGGACAGGAAAGCCTGATGTGCTACAGTTCGTGGGGTTTCAAAGAGTCTGACATGATTTATAGACTGAACAACAACAAAGTACTAAGTGAATGAAGGAAGGAAAGAAAGCCTATTCATGATGCTAGATTTTGAGAAAACACATAGGAATCAGACAAGCAAGAACACCCAAGCAATGAGGGGGAAACAATTATAATAACTATCATCTTCTCACCTTTTCAGAAAGAACTTGAATTCCTTGCTATATACCGGAACTCCTTACATATGAGGCCTACCACTGAGTTTCCCACAGCTATAGAAGCCCAGGTAAAGAATCTGCCAGCCAGTGCAGGAGATGCCAAAGATGCAGATTTGATCCCTGGGTCAGGAAGATTCCCTGAGAACCACATGGCTACCCACTCCAGTATTCTTGCCTGGAGAATTCCATGGACAGAGGAGCCTTGTGGGTTACAGTCCATTGGGTCACAAAGAGTTGGATATGACTGAGCATACACACAGATATACAGAAGACCAAAATGCCAGACACTCACTTTCCAAGCCTCCTTTGCTGCTGGAGTGTGGCCATATGCTTTCCAACCACTTGTACTGCCTCTAGGTTCTGAAACTAATGGACAGAGCGGTAAGGCCAATAAGGAATTCATTCCTGAGCAGACAATGCTGTATCTATTTTCCAGGAGTAGCTGTGGCCATAGCTCCAAGCAGTAGTGTGGTGTTCAGCATTGGTGGTGTTGGCTATGCAACCCATTGTGTCTCTTACTAGTCATAGTAATAGCTATTTTCACAGGGCCAGTTCTGACGTTTTATTCTGAGCATTGATCTTGACTCCAAACTTGGTTCTCTGGTACTGATGGGAAATTCCAATATCGTTTAAATTCCCTGATGGTTCAATTAGAATTCATTTTCATTCTTGTAGCTATATCCGAGGGCTAGGCCAAAAATTGAAGGAAAATTCAAAGTCAGTGATCAGGTAAAGTGAGATTATTGTAAATAAAAGAAACGTTAAAACCTCTAGAAAGTGATGGGTGAGCTCAAATAACCCAACAATCAATGGCAGAAGTCTTAAAAGTCCTTAGCTTCAATCACAACCAATAACTTGTATCAGGGTTCAGCGGCCCTGACTGCACTTTATTTTTTTTTTTTTATTTTCTTTTTTTTTTTTAATTATTGTTTTAGCCATACATTGTTATGATATCACCATGGGTTTACATATGCTTCCCCTCCGGGTCCCCCCTTCCTCCTCCCTCCCCCCCGGGAAATCTCACTGCACCAGTCCCGAGCATCAATCCTGGGCTGGCGATTGATTAGACACATGACAATTAACATGCTTCAATGCCCTTCTCCCATCTCATCCCACCCTTACCCTCATCCACAAAGTCCACAAGTCTATTCTATACATCTGCGTTCCTTTTGTTGTCTCCCATGTTGGGTTCTCATTACTGTCTTTCTAAATTCCATATATATGTGTTAATATACTGTATTGTTGTTTTTGCTTCTGGCTTACTTCACTCTGGATAATGGGCTCCAGTTTCGTCCATCTGAGTAGAATTGCTTCAAATGAATTTTTTTTTAATGCTGAGTAATATTCCATTGTGTATATATACCACAGCTTTCTTATCCATTCATCAGTTGATGGGCATCTAGGTTGCTTCCATGTCCTGGCTATTGTAAACAATGCAGCGATGAACATTGGAGTACACGTGGCTCTTTCAGTTCTGGTTTCCTCGGTGTATATGCCCAGCAGTGGGATTGCCGGGTCATATGACTGCACTTTAAATTATTAGGGTGTTTTTTTTTTTTAATCCCAATGCTCAGGTCACATCCAAGGTAATTTAGATCAGAATTTCAGATAGCAGTAGTTTTTTAAAGGCTTCCAGATGACTAAATGTGCAGCCAATGCTGAAATAGGATTAGAGGAAGTTTGAACCATAGAAGGAAATTAAAACAGGTGCACCTGGCTGGAGTGAGGGATGAAGGAGAGGAATAAGAATTGATAATGACAGAAAATGAACACACAGATAGGATGTAATGAATCATATATGGTGTCTAATATAAACTGCTGACTATGTTCTATCATTTAAAATTCTATAGTATTTATCCAAACCACTCTTCTCTTCAAATCTACCTTCTGTCTTAGCTCAGGTCATCATCAGCTCTCATGTGGCCTATTGCTACCACTTTCTAGTTGGTTTTCCTGCCTCCATTCATTCTTACCTCTAATCCATCCAATGCAATGCTACCAGACTGGAACAATCTTTCTAAAAAGCAAATCTGGTTGTGTTACTATCCAGCTTAACCTAATCCAATAGATCTCTTGAACACTACCAGATAAATCCCAAACTTTTTATATGAGTTGAAAAGTATTTCTGCTCTGTCCATATTTAAGTTTGCAGCCTCATCTTCTACCTCATTCTGGATCCTCAGCCATCTCCAAGCACTTGCCTATTCCTCAGTGTGCCACCATCTTTCACATCTTTATACCCCTTTGTCAATACAATTGTCCTTTCTCTGAATCATATGCAAACATTTGTAAGATAATATTTAATGCATTTTTTTGTTTACTAAGGTATTTTGATCCATGTAACAGTATTAACTAAAAATATCAGAAAATTCTAAAATATAGAAACTCTGATTTCGAGCCTACAAAATGCTTTCTGATAATTTTGATGTGTTCAATAGTGATGAATCTGAGGAATGAAAATACTGCAATAGATGTTGCATGTTTAAAAAGAGTCAGGAAGAAGAGAAATTGCCTAATTTTTTGTGTTTCAGGGAAACAAGAATTTCACCAATGTGATTATCTCAACCATATTTTTTCAATATTAAAATAATGCTTTATCTAACTCAAGTGTTTTACTTATGGTAAGCCTGAAAAGATCAGGTTTAAATAGTCTATCCAGCAAGCAAGAGCGTTTATAGACAGAGTCCAAAATAATTATCTGATTTCATATAATATTTTTCAATTTAAAAGAAATCCAGGGTTTGATTTCTTATAAATCATGAAAGATTCCTAGATTTAGCAAGTTTTCCTCACTTCAAAATGTTTTTCTTTACCTATGGAACCTTCATCATCATTCCAATTTGGTTTCAAAAAATTTTTTTGAATAGCTACATATGGTAATATTAATTCATGTATTAAAATAGTTAATATAAACAGTTTACATAGATATGGAACAGGATACTGCCATTCTTCATTATTAAAAGCATCTAATTTTTAATTTTCGAATAGCAGATTTATAATCAGTTTTCTTGCCTATAAGGTTTTTGCAGATTTATAATCAGTTTTCTTGCCTATAAGTCTAAACCTATGGCTGTGATTACCATGGAGGGTACAATAACACACGGTGACAAAAAGATAAAGTGCCTCATTTGGCCTCTGCTTTGCCAGCTCTCCTGTCCATGTCTTATAATTCCAAACTTCCAACATTTTTGTTTTAAAGGAGAGTTTTTCTCATGTTAGGGTGCTATTGTCAGGTGTCAGAATGTCTAGCCAAATTTCAACTAAAACAGCAATTTAGCCTTTCCACCCTGCGGGGATATAGTGAGAAGGCCCCAGCTATGAACCAGAAAGAGGGCCCTCATCAGAAATGGACCATGCTAATACCTTGATCTTGGACTTCTCAGCCTCCAGAAATGTGAGAAATGATTTTCTGTTGTTTATAAGCTACCCAGTCTGTATAATTTTCATATAGCAGGTTGGAATGGGCTAAGAAAGAAAATTGGTACCAAAAACTAGGGGTGATGCTGTAACAAATGCCTAAAACGTGGAAGAGGCTTTGAAACTGGGTATTGGGCAGAGGCATGAAGAATTTTGAGATTCAGGCTAGAAAAAGCCTACTTTATTGTTAATGGACATTAAGAGTGATTCTCCAAAGGGTTCAGGAAAAGAGGAATGCTGTAGAGACATCTTCAGTCTTCTTAGAGAAAACCTAAGTGGTCATGAACAAATGTTGGTAGAAATTCAGACAGTAAAGATCATTCTGATGAAGTATCAGATGGAAATGAGGAACATACTATTGGAAACTGGAGGAAATGCAATTTTTGTTATAAAGCGTCAAAGACTTTGGCTGAATTATTTGTTTCCTAGTATTTTGTGGGAGGTAGAACTTGAGAACAATGAAAATGGAAATTTGAAGAAATTTCTAAGCAAAGTATTGAAGGAATGGCCTAGTTTCTCTTGAATGTAGTAAAATGTGAGGAGAGAAATCATATGAAGGTAGAATTGTTCATCAGAAAGGAAGTAGACTGGTTGACAATTTGGAAAATTCTCAATCTATCCATATTGAAAGAAGTAAGAAACTTTGTTCAAAGAGTACATAAAAGCTGTCCTGAATTTGATGAAGAGATTAGTAGGGATTGACCATTTCGGTAGAAGAGATGCGCTATTCATCAAGACAATGGGGAGACTGATTGGCAATCTAAACAGAAGCCTGGACTTATTGTCCAAAAAAAAAACAACCTCAGAAGAGTGATGCCCAGGGCATTTTAGAGAGGAGAGGTTATCTCTCCGGGAGATAGTGGAAGACAGAGGAGCCTGGCATGCTGCAGTTTATGGGTAGCAGAGAGTCAGACTATTTAGCAACTAAACCACAGACCCATAGTGCAAGAGCCTGCAGGGCAGAATGATTTCAAAGGAGGTGTTATCTCTGCCAGGTGGTTCCACTCCCTGAATTCTGGCACCAGCTTCTCCCCCATTCCAGCCTGGGCCACAGATGGTCTTGTTTCTGCTCTCCCTCTTGGACTTGAGCCTTCAACATAAGAACAAACCTGGGCCCCGCTAGAGGATGAGGGACTACATGGAATAGAGACAGGCCACCCCAGCTCAGGCCATCCTAGAGCAGCCTTCCTCTGGCTAAAGGGCAGCTGACTACAGCCACATGAGTAAGCCCAAGTGAGACTGGAAGCATTGCTCAGCCCAATTTGCCAATGGTGAGTTAAATAAACGGTGGTTTTTCTAAGTCATCTTCTTTTGTGGTGGTTTGTTACACAGCAATAATGAAACAATTTGCTAAAATACCACCATATTATAATTATAAGCCATGTACCTAAGTGAAAATAAAGAGCATGTTTAGCTTCAGAACTCAAATTTACAAAGCAAAAAATGTCATTTTTTCATTTGGAATGTTTCATTATCAATATTTTATTTCTGGTAGCATTCTATTCTTCCGTGAGTTTCTAGAGCAATTTTAATTAGTATTATTATACTGCTTTTTCTACCCTCTCAGAATCCAATTTTGTTCCCTAAATTGGAAACTCATATTCAAGGGAGAGGGATTAAGAGGACTTTTTTCCTAGTGTAAATCACAGTGTAATGAGGGAGGTAGAAATATGAGACATGTTTGATTATTTCTGTTAAAGCAGCAAGTCTTAGCTCAAAGAGAAATACACTTTTTGTTATGATGTGAGGAAGAGCTAAAGATAGAAAAAAGAGGGGTTCTTCTAAGGTTTTTAGTAGCTCTTTGTAGATAATGAAATTATTATATTCCTAGAAAAATATAAAGAACAACATAATGGACATTTATAACCCTGTTTTCCAGAGATAGTTAACATTTTAGCACATTTATTTCCATGTTTTAGATATAATTTGCATAGTTTTAAAATCCTTTATAACATATAATGTTCTTTTTTCCATAAAAATATACATTAAGCATTTTCCCATCAAAAATTTTTTCTGCAAAATAATTTAAATGGCAATTCTTATTAACTTTATAATTCAATAAAATGATGTATAATTTAGGTTCTCTTCCATTGCAAACTGATATAAACACTATGTTGATGAACATTATTATGCATATATCTCTGTACATATATTCATGTTTCTGTTTATTTTATTTGGATATATGCCTAGAATTAAAATCATCAGGAAAAAAGGAATTAATATTTTTAAGGCTCTTGAAACATATCAAATTGCCCTATCCAAAAGATGGCATCTGGCTCTGTTGGCTGCAGTGAGTGACATAGTCTTTCTACATGCATTTTATCAGTATGAAAATATATGCTTGTTTAAAAATCCGAGCTATTTTGAAAGACATTAAAAAAATCTTATGGCTTACTTTTGTATTTTTATTGCCAATATTGTTGACTAGTTTTCCAGGTGTTCATTATTAATTTTTATTTTTGATGTTGGAAGAATTTTCTGATCATGTCATTTCCTTCATTTATTGAAAACATTTTAATTTTCATGAGCTCTTTGTAGATGAAGGACTTTAACCTTTGTCTCGCATATCTTGCATACACTAGTCCCAGCTATGGTTTGGTTTCTAATTTTGATATGCAGAAGTCTTACACTGTTATGTAGACATATCTATTGCAATTGTTATGTTGCTTTGCAGCTTAGAATACTTTTCTTTACCCTAAGATCAGATAATTATACAGCCATTTCCTTCTGTGCTCGTATGCATTTTAACTTCTTTTCAGCTTCTAAATATTTAATCAGTGGGTCAGTCATAGCTTCTAGTGATTATGTGTTTGGGAAGAATGAATTATCCCAGGTGAACTGTGGTAGATGAATCTTTCTTATCTTTTAGAGAATATAAACTTATGAAATTATAATGAAGTTAAAAGATACTTAGTTTAACTTTGACAGTTGAATTTTTTCTGTCATACCGTTGGGCTTTCTCTCTCTAATCCACAGAGATACAGCACTATCTCCAAGAGAGATGACCTAGATTCATTCTCTGTTTAACAAAAGCCAGTTAAGAGGAATGAGATCTGTTTCCACATCAGTGATCAGCCTGACCATTGTGATGAGAAGCTGGGAACACACATACATTCAAGAGAATGGATGGACAATACAGCATATTGGAAGTAGGCCTCAGTGGTTTTTGTTTTAATAAAATCACTCTAAATTGTGCAAATTTTCCTCTTCTTAATTGCTTCCTGATGACTTTCTAATATAACAAAGAACTTTATTTTCTAAAGATATCAGCTAGGGAATTCCCTGGCAGTCCAGTGGTTAGGACTCTGTGCTCTGATGAGAGCACAGGTTTAACCCCTGGTCGGGGAACTAAAATCCTGCAAACCATGTGGCTTGGACGAAAAAAGGTATCAGCTAAACCTATCTTTTATTGCAATATGCTAAGTTATCACTGCAATAAACTGTGAGCTAGAGTAACATAACTTATTAACAGAACTGGAGGGCTTTTTAGAATTATTTTGTATTCTCTACCTACTTCCAAACCTAGACCAGTTTACAAAAGCTTAAATACTATGACTTTATCAAATCTATAATTATTAGAGGGGAAGTACCAAGTAATGGGAACAATGATTGCGATGGATATGGGAAAGGCAAGAATGGAATAATTAGAACAGAAAATAGAGCCAAGGAAAGCTATTTTTTAATGAATCAAGTAGCTCTAAACTTCCTAGAACCCATGGTAAAAAGGGAAATATGAGGGTTACATAACTATCAAACAAAAGGAGATTCACAGATCACCAGGAGAGACCAACCATAGCTCATAAACTCTGGGAGAAACTGAACATATGAGGACTGAACAATACAATGAACAGTATCTTCAAAGTAATTTTATAACAACTACAAAGATCTTCTTCATATGCCCATTTTTATATTGGTTCAATATTTTTTAAACCAAAGTGTAATCTTAGTAGCTTTGTGAAGGCATTTATTGAGGAAACAGTTGATAAGGCAATATTGAAATAAGGGAAAATTCAGAATGAGAATCTATAGCAAAGAAGGATCTGCAAGTAGCTAGTGAGTAGAATTAGGGTTTGTGAAATCAGTCAATTCACTAGCACATTTACAAGTTATCGAAATGTTATGGAAAGAGAGATGAAGCCAAGCTGGGAGTGGGGAGAATGAGAGAAAACTGTAGGAGGCTTACATTTTGGCTTCAGAGCCACCATGTTCCTTCACATTCTTTCAAGTCTGCATTCTTAATGACTACCTTTTCTCCTCCTCACACTGTAGAGGTAGGTTCCCCTTTTCAAGGGAGGGATCAGGATAGAGAGTTGAACTGAACCTAGGTGATGAGAAGTGATTTATAAAAATGATTATATTTTGATAAAGATGGAAGTTTTAGTTCAGGACCCTCTCTTCTAATTTCCCTAGAATCCTATCTGAATCCATTTCTCTCCATTTCCCCCTTATTTTATCACAAAATTAAATACTGTTACTAGATATAGAGAAATGAGGCAAAAATAAATTTTCATAAATACATGACTTAAATCAGGGTTCCCCCACCTGCAGGGCCATGGACCAGTACCTTCTGTCAGATCAGCAGCAGCATTAGGTTAGGAAATAAAGTGCACAATAAATGTAATGAGCTTGAATCATCCCCAAACCATCTCCTTGATCCCCGGTCCATGGAAAAATAGTCTTCCACCAAAATGGTCCATGGTGCCAAAAAGGTTGGGGATCACTATCTTAAACGCAATTCTGTATTCAAGTTGGATAATCTCATCATACTGTAGGGGAGCAAAATTAGCCACCCCAAAATGTGTCTCTTTGGCATGAGGATTGTTTTGGAGTAGTTATCTTTGAGGAACAGAAGACTCAGGTAGTTTTTCTTTTTATCTCCCCCTAAACCACCTAAAAGAATTTAAATAGGAAGCCTGTACCCAGAATAGACCTATTCAGTTCAGTTCAGTCACTCAGTCGTGTCCGACTCTTTGCGACCCCACGAACCACAGCACGTCAGGCCTCCCTGTCCAACACCTACTCCCAGAGCCCACCCAAACTCATGTCCACTGAGTCGGTGATGCCATCCAACCATCTCATCCTCTGTCGTCCCCTTCTCCTCCTGCCCTCAATCTTTCCCAGCATCAGGGTCTTTTCCAGTGAGTCAGCTCTTTACATCAGGTGGCCAAAGTATTGGAGTTTCAACTTCAACATCAGACCTTTCAATGAACACCCAGGACTGATATCCTTTAGGATGGACTAGTTGGATCTCCTCGCAGTCCAAGGGAATCTCAAGAGTCTTCTCCAACACCACAGTTCAAAAGCATCAATTCTTTAGCGTTCAGCTTTCTTTATAGTCCAACTCACATCCATACATGACTACTGGAAAAACCATAGCCTTGACTAGATAGACCTTTGTTGGCCAAGTATTGTCTCTGCTTTTTAATATGCTGTCTAGGTTGGTCATCACTTTCCTTCCAAGGAGTAAACATCTTTTAATTTCATGGCTGCAATCACCATCTGCAGTGATTTTGGAGCCCCCCAAAATAAAGTTTCTCACTGTTTCCACTGTTTCCCATCTATTTGCCATGAAGTGATGGGACCAGATGCCATGATCTTAGTTTTCTGAATATTGAGCTTTAAGCCAACTTTTTCACTCTCCTCTTTTGCTGTCATCAAGAGGCTCTTCACTTTCTGCCATAAGGGTTGTGTCATCTGCATATCTGAGCTTATTGATATTTCTCCTGGCAATCTGGATTCCAGCTTGTGCTTCCTCCAGACCTATAGAGACCTATTACCAAAGACACTTTCTTTTTACATCAGAAAGACTTCTTTATTTGGATGGCAAACATTTGTTTATCAAACATTTGCTCTTCCCGGCTCCCTGTGAATTGTTTTCCTCTCCTTTGATGTCCTAGACCAATACCCACTTCTCTTTAGCTCTGGATGACCTGTCTGTGGAATCACTTGAGTGCTTGGGGGCTTCATATTCATATGGATATGTAATTTAATTCTTAGATCAGCCAGTAGTACTTAGAATGGTATACAAAAAATTTTTGCTCCCCAACAAAATGAATTCCTTTCTAACTTTTTGTTATGGAAAATTTCAAACATATGGAAAGTACAGAGAAGAGTATAATGAATCCATGAACAGTCCCCATGCTGCACTATTTAGTCAAATTTTTGCCAATCTTATTTCATCTATGTTTCCCACTTTTTCCATTTTATTATTACAAAATTCAAATATAAAGTTGTAAAATGAATCTTCATATGTCCATTATCTAGACTCAACAATTAATCTTTTCCTATACTAGTTTTATAATGTATCTATTCATTTCTTTATCCATCCACCAAACTCTTATACTTTTAGGTATTTCCAAATAAGCAGACATCAGTGTATTTTCCCTCAAAAAATTTCAAGTAGCATATTAGTAACAGACTTCAGCATTTGTTTATAGTCCCTTATTTTAAAGTAAATTTTATATACAGTGAAATGTTGAAATGTACCATTTGATGAGTTTTGACATACGCATACACTTGTGTAGCTCAAACTCCCATTAAGATATAAAACATATGTTACCCTAGGAAAATTCGTCATGTCCCTTCCCAGTCAATTCATGCCTCTACTATGACTCCAAAAGACATTTTTTTCTGACATTTTTCACTTTAAATTAGTTTTGCCTTTTTTTAGAGCTTCATATAAATGGGGTCATATAGTAAATGCTATTTTGTAAAACACGATGTATTTGAGATTTATCCATGTGCTTTGTATAAATAACTTATTTCAATCCCGTACTTAAATATTTTTTTGATGTAGTATTTTAAAGAAAATCCTAGCCATCATGTCCTTTTGCCCATCCATGCTTCTATTTCATCTTTATTCTCATTTGTACACAAATGTAGTCTGCCTCTAGTTTTTCCCATAATAACCTCTTTACTTCCTTTCATCTGGTAAGCCACAGGTCATCCTAGTTTTGTCTCATTGACTCTATGCTATGAACACATGTAGGTCACCAGATACTTGCTGATAGTAGCATGAATGAGGGAAATTTAACACTTTCTCTTTGCAGTAAACATTTTTTTGCTATATTATTCTTTAATTTTTTTCCTATGGAATCATTTTTTTTTCCTCCCTAGATCTTCCAAGAAATTTTCCACCCACTTCATTTTCTCACCTCCATCTCTGTTTGCATCACATCACAATCACAGCATTACTTCACTCCTCTTTGCTCTGTAAGAACTATTTTACATGAATGGTCCTATTTTCATGGATACTTTGATTCTTTCATTAATAGTTGGAGATACAGTAGATGGGTGGGTTAGTGAGTACAACTTTTACTCTACCCGAAAGCCCCTCCTTTTCCTGAATATCTTTGGTAAAAATACTAAAAAAGTTGTTTTATACTTTCTGTCAATTTGCAATTATTTTACTCTCAAATTTCCAGAGATAAGCTTTTGACCTGAACTACCAGCAGTTTAATTGTGGGACTGGGAATGAACAAGGTTAGTATATGTTCCGCTTCACCACAGATGTCAAGTTAATTAGTAAAAAGCCCAGAAGGAGCAGTTTAGGGATTTGATTTTCATCACCCACTGGAGGGAAAAACATCAGCTACTGAGAGAGTGTTCTCAGTTTGTCTGCACCCTGTTATTTCTCCACTTAAAATATGACATCCAGAATAAAATGCACCCTCCTGGGGCATCACATGTGGTGGTAAACACATTTACTTCTTCCTTTGTGAGAAGCAGAAAAATGCAAGTGATTTCCTTATTTCTAAAATATGTTGGCACCTAGAATTTTAAGCAAAATTTTATTAAATAAATATAATCTTTGCTTAAATCAAGATTATATTTGAAATGTCTCTTTTAAAATTTTATATTGTATTATATCATACAAGTAATATATCCTTTAAATTAAAAAGTAAGCCTCAATAGTACAGTTTTTGAAAAGTATAATATTTTGAGCCAACTCACCATAAAATATGGTAAAATACCTAATCTGGAGGCATTGATAAAAATTAGCTTTCCAGGACATCGTAAGTTTCCTCTTCCTCTATTTAGAAATGGCCACAACAGGGTGTGAAACAGCACATAATTGTTATGATAAAGCCATTCCACTTTGGTATAAAAAGAAACGTGTGTTGAAATTAAAACTTCTCCACTGTTTTTCCGTATTTCTGTCCTCTTTCCCACAAAGTTTCTGTTGTTAATCTTGAAAAATTCTTATTGAAACAATAAATGAAAACAAGGAAAAATTGGATGAATTTAATAGTAGATGGCAATTATCATTTAGGGGTTGACAGAATGTTTATGTTCATTATAACTTTTGATGTGTTCAAAATTCATGAAGTATGTACAATAGGTGGGGCTCAATAACATTCACTGATTTGTCCAAGGTCACACAGCTGTAAAAATCAGGACTTGAACTTTGCTCACCTAAACTTACATCTAGTTTTCCTCCTCTTATATCAGACATCTCCATTAAAAACTGGAGACATATATATATACAAATGACTATAACATGAGACCACAGACAATGAATGATGTGTGTAACATAAGATTCCACACATCATGTCCATGTGGGATTATCAGGAAGCATTTTTTAATGATGCTGCATCAGACCTTTCTTACTGTCACAGAAGAGAGAGGCTGAATCTCTCTCCCATCCCAAACTACTTATGGCTTCTGCATTTGGATGCAAATGAAATATGCAAACATTTCAGGTTTATGTGTCTTTTGTAAACACAACTTTCTGTTGGATTTTAGAAAGATTCTAAAATGACTTAAATGACTTCCTGAATATTAAATAGCTCATGAAGAGCAAGATCTTGATGAATTATGTGTAATCAGAGACATAAATCCAAGACATGAATTTTAAAATTCCCATCAAACACACGTGCTTCAAAGCAGCAGAAGAAAAGAGAAGTTTACATAAAAAAAGATGTTTGGGGTTTTTCCCAATCCTTAAATGGTCACAAATTTTGTGAAAAGTCAAAGGTCTAACAAACAATATTGCCTCTGTACATTTTGCCCTCAGGGTCATTTTTTGAGATTTTAAATCCTTTCAAAGCATTAAGACAAAGGATAACTAGATCCATCCTAAAAATTATTTCTGAAATAGGGGCTGAGTCTCTGAATCAAGTCCTTTCTTCCAGCGTCCATGACATGATGGCTACTGTGGGATACTGGCCTCTAGGAAGTGAGATCATGGGGTTTCTTCAGCCAGTGTCCTGGTTTTATAGGTTCTCCATATGAAGGCAAAGGAAACAATAGAACAACACTAACAGAGAAGAAATGTGGTCAGCCTGGAGCTGTGGACAGAGGAGGGTTGCTTCCATCACCTCTACCTCCTCCTCAAAACTCTGCTCATGGGCCTTTATTATTCTCTACATCCTCTGTGGGACCGCTCAGAACCATGGCAGTTCCCTTCTGAATCACAATCTTGGCTCAAAGCTCCCTGGAAAAAGCCTTCCTTCCCCTATATACCCCAGGGGCAACGCAGCTTTCTCAGCTCTCTATCAGATGGAGAGCTGACTCTTCAGCAGTTTCTGCTGACCCCAGTGAAGCTTGTGCGTGCTGGCAGGCACTGTCTTCAAGCCCTTACTCCAAAGCTGGTACACCAAATACGGAAAAAAAATCAGACAGTTAGAAGAGAGAGAAATAGGAACTCTTAAAATGATGCAAGAATAGTGGTAAGATAAAGAGAAATGCCAAGAAGTTAGTGAGACAGAAGGAAACAAAACAAAGAGGCTTATCTGGTAAGGAGGTGACATGCTGCTCTTGGGAAAATGCTCCTCTCCCTATGAGTTCTTCAGAGCCTTTGGGGATGCCCAGGAAACTCTTATTAGGGCACATACCTCAATGGAAGAATTTTAGAATATTAGTTCCACGTATATTAGGAGAAAAATAATTTTGCAGGGTACCAAATGATTGAACTTCTAAGTCAACACGTCAGCTTTTTACAACAGGGAAGTATACATTGTATATAAGAATTCTAAAATGAATACTTTTATGATATCCAAACTCTAAAATTAGCCAGCCATCTTTTCCACCCCTACAGAAAAAAATACAGTGAGGTTTGCATGCTTCAGACTATATTTTCCATATTTTTAATCATCTTTATTAGGTATCAATCATCTTGTGGCCAATACCATTCCATATTTTATATATATTCTATATTCTATCATTCTAAAGCAAACAGAAAAAGATCAAAACTGACAGTATACATTTCCTGATGTTTATATTTGCTGTGAAATTGATATATTCCTATATTCCTTAGGAAAATGGCTTTCAGAGTCTTATAAACCCCAGTCAGAGTGAAGTAAGCCAGAAGGAAAAACAACAATACAGTATACTAACGCATATATATGGAATTTAGAAAGATGGCAGCGAGAACCCTGCATGTGAGACAGCAAAAGGAACGCAGATGTCTAGAACAGACTCGTGGACTCTGTGGAAGAGGGCAAGGGTGGGATGATATGGGAGAATGGCATTGAAACATGCTAATTAATATATGTGAAATCAATCGCCAGCCCAGGATTGATGCTCGGGGCTGGTGCACCGAGATGTCCCAGGGGGAGGGAATCGGGAGGGAGGAGGGAGGGGGGTTCTGGAGGGGGAGCGTATGTAAACCCATGGCGGTTTCATGTCATTGTATGGCAAAACCAACACAATAAAGTAAAGAAAATTTTAAAAAAAATCCAATGAAAATCATATCACTAATGGTGAAAGGACCAGAGAGGATTGAGCACTTAGTCTGAGCCAGGTGCTTTTATTAATATAAGCATTTCGCTTAATTCTTATACCAATCTCTTTCAATTGGCTCTATCCTCCTTCTGCATTTGAGAAAACAGAGCCTCCAACTGCAATATAGTTGTAGAAACAGTATCTTAAGTTGTATATTTCTAATTCTAAAACATGTGCCCCTTTCATTATACCCTATGACTTTGTTGTATTAAACTGTTTGTCTTGTTTAGAAAACAAATTTACACACTATGCCAAAACATTCCTACTTTTCGATCTGTCCAGCAGAAGAGGGAGATGCAGCAAATATGTGCTCTAGTCCTTAATGGTCAACTCCTGTTTGTGCTTCTCCTCAAAGTTAAATGGCCATTTACAGCCCACAAGCATTAACTATTCCTTCTAAAAACAATTTTTTGAGGTGCTTAACACTCCTGGATAGAAGCTCAACAATTAAACCTTTATTCAGAGTTCACATTAAAAAAAGTATATTTATCTGCACTAAACTACTGTGACTGAAGATTTTTATTATTATTTTGATTTTTGTTTGTGACTTGTTTTGGTCCCATGGGGTTTCCTTTAAGAAAAGCACATTTGTATTACATGTACTTGGTAGAAAATGACACAAAATTTTTAAGGGGCCCCTCTGAAGTAAGATTTCCACTGAGATTTTATGGAAAAAGTAAGCTGTAAAAAGACAGGAATATTTATAATCCCAAACACTGAAACCTTAGTTATAAATTAAGTTTCTACAGAAGATTACTATAATGAACATTTCAATAATCATAGAGCTGTACTTTAGCTAAAAGTCCAAAAATAAAAAAAAAATTAGAAACATGGAGACTTAAGTAAAGAATACACTCTATACCATTTTCCTCCTAAAATTCCCTTTCTATACATAACAAACTTGTAGATCTTCCCTCTTCAGGGAAAACATACTTTTCTCTAACAGCAATTCTATTAATACAAAGCTAATTACTGCCACAAAGATATGTGGTGCAGAGAAAGATATTGATCTTGACAATCCCAAGAAAATTAAAGCACTGAAACTATTTTGTAGAGGACTATTTGTTTGGGTCAGCTTTGTGTGGTAGTCTTTAAAATATGATATACTGATATGATGCATTTAGGTAAGCACTTCTGGACTGTTTAGTGAAATAGCCAGTTGTCCACCCTCTGGGTTGAAAGACATAGTATGTCCTTTGTGAGACAGAGGGTTATTCAGCAAATGAGGAATAATTTATCATGTTACAAGTAGACGTATAACTGCATTGGTCTGAAAATGCTTAACTAACATAGGCATTCAGAAAGTGGGAAAATAATTATTCTGGTCAAAGGTTAATTTGCTGTACTGCAATATTTGGCACTGAGAGGAACATTCTAGTCATTTTTGGTGCCACAATTGTGTATCAAGTCCAGCAGTGGGTGTGCAGTTGATTATATGCCAGTGGCAGGCTGCTGAAAGGCTATTTTAGCTGGGGCCAACTTGCAGTTATTATAATGATTTGACACTTCTGCCCAAATTTAGTGTCAGGAAAGTTGAAATCTCATTTCTGAGGAAGAGTATTTGAGGCGGGGAAGTACTTTCTGAATTACCACTTGTTTAATTTTAGAACAAAAGCCACATAGTTATCCTTGTTGTATCACATTGATCCAAATGGTTATAAAGTGGTCAACATCACACACAAAGTTTCTGAATTTTTGTTGTTGTTATTTAGAATCTCTCCCTTTGGAAAATGATGAGGAAATGTAGACCACAGATTCTAACACTGGTTATTTTGCATGGAGTTGGGGGAGTGCCATTCCCTCTTATTACATTTTCCCTCCTATTTATAAAATAGTGATACGGCTTCCCTGACGGCTCAGTGGTAAAATAAAATCAGCCTGCCCATGCAGAAGGCTCGAGTTCTATCCCTGCTGTGGGAAGATCCCACATGCTGCAGAGAGCTAAGCCCTTGCACCACAACTGTTGAGCCTGTGCTCTGGAGCCTGGAAGCTGCAAATACTGAGCTCATGAGCCCTGGAGCCTATGCTCCAGGAGAAGCCACCACAATGAGAGACCCATGCACCACAACTAGAGAGTAACCTCCACTCACTGCAACTAGAGAAAAGTCTGGGCACAGCAACAAAGACCCAGCATAGTCAAAAATAAATAACTAAAATTAAAAAGAAAACAGAGATATTCCATGTTCATGAAACCCTATAAATTTTCTAAGACAGCACCACCATCTCAGAGTAATTTCAATAGTATCAACTAGAGCCTCTTACTTGACAAAGCTTCTTTTCTTGAATTCCTTTTATTGTGAGTTGTTTGACTGCAAATTAAGACCACAATGTACCAGTCTTTTTTCTCCTTCTGGCCCTCCAGCAAGTAATCTTGCAGTTCTCCCCCCAGCCACTTTCTACTTACCACTCAGGATATTCTGATAAAAATCCAAATCTGATAATACTCACTCCTCTTACTTTCCAAGCACCAAAGTCTTCTTCCCAAGACCGAGGCTGGGGAGATGGATGGCCTTTGTCTAATAGCTAATTGGAAAATTTCAAGACGTAATTTCTAGCTTTAACCAGGTCTTTGTGCAGCTAACTGAGAGGTCA
This sequence comes from Antilocapra americana, assembly GCA_007570785.1. Classification (NCBI taxonomy): domain Eukaryota; kingdom Metazoa; phylum Chordata; class Mammalia; order Artiodactyla; family Antilocapridae; genus Antilocapra; species Antilocapra americana. The sequence continues at coordinate 303,665 of ML660672.1, read as the reverse complement.
TTAAGAGGTATATGGCTTAGTAATGGGCCATTTCTTATTCTTGGCAAGCTCAAAGGAAGGGGATAATAGAAAGGAACTAACACTGCTTTGCATAATTATGTACTGTACTAATTCCGTGGTGAAAGAGGTGGCCTTGTAAATTATGGAAACTTAGGGAATTATCGCCTTTTCCTTCTTGTGAGATTTGTTTGTACTATCTCTGCCAAATAATGTTTGTCCTCTGAAGACTATGGGTGAGGGTATGTGGGTACACGTAAGTATGTGTTCCAACAATTAACAACTGGGTAATCAGAACAACAGAGACTTTCACACAAGTCATGCTGGTGGGAGGAGCTCAGAATTAAAACAGGAGAGTGGTGCCAAGGAGCATCTGGAGGTTCCTATGGGATGCAGGATGTCAACGATTACTGTGGATTGTCCCGCTGTACAAGACCTATCTGCACTGGAAAGATGTCCTGAAAGGCCGGTAAAGATTTGTGAGACAGATATTAGAAGATGGTTGTCTTGGAGAGGAAGTGGATATGAGAACATGAGTGTGAAATTTGGCACCCTTCCCTACATACATACTGGGTCCTTTTCCTTTGACTTAAAGGGGTAAACATATTTGCTGTGTCCTTTTAGATATTTTTTTTATTTCCTGCTCCAGTGTAATTTTTAACTATGTAGGGAATTCTAATAGTCATACAGCTTTAAAGGGTGGAACTATAGGAATAAATTAACAGAACAAAAGAAGAAAATGTGCTCTGCCTCATTTCTCCTTCACTGGGGCCATATAGAGGTGCTGCAGCCCATTAGGGAACTCTGCTTAATGTCTAAGCTGCACCTGCAGTGGAGTGAGAGGAAGGGAGGCATCATGGAGAGAAGGGCAGCAATTTACAGCACTGAGGAAACTTTTCTGTGGACAGCTCAGGAGCCAAATCAGACAAGTCCTCCTCCCTTCCCAACATGCAGAGAAAGTGAAGCTTAGTGAGGAACTCAATTTCCATTTGCACTGATGATCCTGTTACTGCCCTGATTAGAATCCTTCAATAGCTTACTACTGCCCTGAGGAAAATGAATGAAGTACTTAGAGTAGTCTACAAGGCCGGCTTCCCAGGTGGCCCAGTGGCCAAAAAATTCGTGTGCCAATAAAGGAGACACAGGAGACGTCTGTTCAATCCCCGTGTCCGGAAGATCCCCTGGAGAAGGGAATAAGGAAATGGCAACCCACCCTGGTATCCTTGCCTGGAGAATCCTATGGACAAAGGAGCCTCGTGTGCTATAGTCCATGGGGTTACAAAGAGTCAGACACACTTAGTGACTAAACCACAACCAGACTCTGTTACATCCCCTAGTTCACAACTCCTAGTTCTGCTTAGTTAAGATCAACCACAATTAGTCAATGTTTCTCATCTTTGCTAGACTATAAATGCCTTTGAGACAGCTATTATGTCTGAGGGGGACTAGAATATGCCACCCTCAAATATGCCACTTCAGCATAAGTGTTCTTTTGAGCAGAAGGCAAAGAGCCCTTTGCTCTCCACTCTTTTCTAAAAGCAGGACATAAATTTCCATTGTAAAGGTGTCTCCCTCTCTGTACCAGGAAGAAAAGCACCCCTAGAAACAACTCTTAACTCCTAAAATGATTTTTATCTGTGTAACAAAACTTACTAAACAACCAGTCACACATTTCTTCTCCTTACCCTCCCAGTAACTTACCATCCCCTCCTCCAGGAATCGCCCTAACCATTTTTCCTTTGTCTAGCCAAAGGTGGTATATAAATCTCAAATTCTAACCACCTCCTCAAGCCACATTTCTTTGTGAACTTCCATATATACATATACAATTAAATCTTTTTTTTGCTTCTGTTAACCTGTCTTTTGTCAGTTTAATTTGTAGGGGCCAGAGTGAACCTAAGAAGCTAAATAGAGGAAAAAGTTTCTTCCTCCAGTACGATTCTGTCTTGTCCACTGATCCAGTCCTGATCTAGCCAAGTGCCTGAAATCCAGTGTGTGTGTGACAGTCGCTCAGTCATGCCCAACTCTCTGTGACCACATGGACTGTAGCCTGCCAGGCTCCTCTGTCCATGGAATTCTCTAGGCCAGAAAACTGGAGTGGGTAGCCGTTTCCTTCTCCACGGGATCTTTCTAACCCAGGGATTGAACCCACATCTCCCACATTGTAGGTGGACTCTTTACTGTCTAAGCCATCAGAGAAGCCCAAGAATACTGGAATGGGTAGCTTATCCCTTCTCCAGGAGATATTTCTGACCCAGGAATTGAACTGGAATCTCCTGCATTGCAGGCAGATTCTTTACCAGCTGAGCTACTAGTTCAGTTTAGTTCAGTTCAGTCATTCAGTCGTGTCCAACTCTTTGTGACCCCATGGACTGCAGTACATCAGGCTTCCCTCTCCATAACCAACTCACAGAGCTTTCTCAAACTCATGTCCATCAAGCCAGTGATGCCATACAACCATCTCATCCTCTGCTGGCCCCTTCTACTCCTGCCTTCAATCTTTTCCAGCAAGAATACTGGAGTGGGTTGCCATGCCCTCCTCCAGGGGATCTTCCTGACCTAGGGATCGAACCAATATCTCTTTTGTCTCTTGCATTGGTAGGTGGGTTCTTTACCACTAGCACCACCTGGGAGTTACCAGGGAAGCCCTGAAATTCAGTAGATACTCAAAATTATTTGTTGAGCATTTGAATTCATCAGGCAACAAACAAAAATTTATGTATGAGATTATTAATTATACAGTTAACCCTTGAACAAGGTAGGGAAATCCACATATAAGCTTTACAGTTTAACATCCTCAAATTTAACTAACTATAAATTGTGTGGCTCCAGATAAAAAGCTGGATTGAGAAAGGCAAAGGAACCAGAGATCAGATTGCCAAAATTCCAGAGGAACATCTACTTTTGCTTCATTGACAACACTAAAGCCTTTGACTGTGTGGATCACAACAAACTGGAAAACTCTTAAAGAGATGGAAATATCAGACCACCTCACCTGTGTCATGAGAAACCTGTATTCAGGAAAAGAAGCAACAATTAGAACCAGACATGGAACAATGGACTGGTTCAAAATTGGGAAAGGAGTACCTCAAGGCTGTTTATTGTCATCCTGCTTATTTAATTTATATGTAGAGTATATCATGTGAAAAGGCAGACTGGATGAATCACAAGCTGGAATCAAGATTGACAGGAGAAATATCAACAACCTCAGATAGGCAGATGATACAATTTTAATTGTAGAAAGTAAAGAGGAACTTAAGAGTCTCTTGATGAGAATGACAGAAGAAAGTGAAAAGGATGGCTTAAAACTCAACATTCAAAAAACAAAAATCTTGGCATCTGGTTCCATAGACTTCATGGATAATAGATTGGGGGAAAAGTGGAAACAGTGACAGATTTTATTTTGGGGGGCTCTAAAATCACTGCAGATGGTGACTGCAGCCATGAAGTCAAAAGACACTTACTCCTTGGAAGAAAAACTATGATAAACCTAGATAGCATATTAAAAAGCAGAGACATCACATTGCTGACAAAGGTCTGTATAATCAAAACTATGGTTTTTACATTAGTCATGTACAGATGTGAGAGTTGGACCATAAAGAAGGCTGAGCACCAAAGAATTGATGCTTTCAAATTATGGTGACTGGAGACTCTTGAGAGTCCTTTGGCCATCAAGAACATCAAACCAGTCAACCTAGAAGAAATCAACCCTGAATATACATTGGAAAGACTGATGCTGAAACTGAAGCTTCACTACTTGGGCCACCTGGTGCAAAGAACCAATTCATGGGAAAAGACCCTGATGCAGGGAAAGATTGAGGGCATGGGAAGGGGTCAACAGAGGATGAGATGGTTGGATGGCATTACTGACTCAATAGACATGAATCCGAGCAAACTCCAGGAGATAGTAAAAGACAGGGAAACCTGGCGTGCTGCAGTCCTGGGGTCGCAAAGAGTTGGACTTGATCTAGCGACTAAACAACAAACAACAGATTGTATAGTACTGTGTGCATGTTAAGCCTGCCAGGCTTCTCTGTCCATGGGATTCTCCAGGCAAGAATACTGGATTTGGTTGTCATGCCCTTCTCCAGGGAATGTATTACTATAGGGCATATTTAATTTAAAAAATCTGCATATATGTGGACCCAGGTAATTTAAACGGTGTTGTTCAAGGGTCAATTGTATTAATTATTATTTAAAATAATAAAGACCTGGATATTATATATATTATGTGTATTTAACATTGCAATGCAGCAGGACCCTATGGCAGCTTCCCAGGGCAGACCCATTCCCCCATATCCTCTGCTTTAGCTCCTCACTGAAGTACCTAGATAATAGTATCTGATGCATGCTAAAACTACCACAAAAGGGATGGAATTAACTACTTGATGATCAGGATCCCTTAGCCCACAGACCTTCTAGCATCAACCAACCAGAAAATTATGGATGAACTGATCACATATTTTGGAATGTCCCTCCCTCACCTTGCCTTTAAAAATGCTTTGGTGAAACCCTTTGAGGACTTCAGGGTTTTTGAAAGTGAGGCACTCCTTCTCCTAGTATTGGTGTCTTACAATAAAGCTGCACTTTCTTTCACCACATTCCATGTCAGTAGATTTGTTAGGGGGATCTGGCCAGGTATGATACTAATCACTTTCATGAGTAGTTACAACGGGAGATCCTGGTAAGGAACTTGAAATGATAAGCTACCACCAAGCAGAAGAAATCAGAAAAAGTCAAAAGGAGAGAGGGGACGCCAATCAATATGTCATACCAACCTCCCAGAATCCTTCCACTGGAATCCATCTTGACTGAATGATGCACCTGCCACCAGGAAGGACCCTGAGTCAGAGTGATTGACCAGAGACACCCTGAAACCAATCCCATTACCATGAAACCAGAGACTGCAAACCTATGTGGCACAATAGTTCTTCTGGGTTTCCTTACCCTGCTGCTCTCCACGCAGGCACCCCTTCTCAATAAAGTCTCTTGCTTTGTCTCCTCAGACAATTTATTTCTTATTGTTAGACAAGAACCTACTCTCAGACCCTAGAAGGGGTCTCCCTTCTTGCAACAGACTGGCCTTACTGAATGTGGGTGGCAGACTCAAGTTTGGTTCAGTAACAATATAGGAAAAGTGACTAAATTAGATGTATATGTTAAAATATTGTCTACCAATCATTGTTTAGCCTATTGATATAAAGCATTTCAAAGTGTTTTACCTCCCAAAATATATTGAAAATGTCTCAAGTATTAGAAAGACAATTGCCCCCCCCCCACCTTTTCACCATCGAGTATAGTAGCTGTATCAGCCTTTTTAAAAGTTTCTGTTTCTTTTTCACTTCCCATTCATTTCAAGATTAACTCCAGTTTGGAATCTTCCCCCACTTTTACCATCTACAGTGTCCTCCTAAATCTTTATTCTACTTGACCTCTGCCAAAGTTGACTCTATTGAACTGTTTCACTTTCAAAACTACCATTATTAAAAACTGCTAGAATAACTTTAGAGGCTGAAGAAGGGGTAATGAATGAACTGGAGCAGGAGGAAATTTTCTGTGTTGATAGAATATTCTTCATCTCGATATGAGTGACTAAGATTTGTACATGTTACTCTATGTTAATTATACATTAAAAGTCTGCTACCGTTTAGAAAACACACTTTAACCAGAGCTTCTCCAATCTTCATTTAATACTTCCTTTTTTATTCCATGATATCTGCTTTATCTGACAGCCTGGTGCTACTTTTTAATTAAAGGTAAATTTACATACAGTAAAATGTAAAAATTTCAAGTGTACAATTCAATAAGTTTTTTTAAAAATACATCTTTATATTGTACAGAAAGCATACATGTCTTCCTAAGCACTGCTTTAGCAACATCCCACACATTTTGATATGTTGTATTTTCATTATCATTCATTTCAAAATATTTTCTAATTTCTTTTGTGAATTCTTCTTTGGTCCATAGGTTATTTAGAAAATAATGCCTCAGATAGGTGAAGTATTTCAACATATCTTATTATTACTTATGTCTAATTTAATTCTATTGTGATCAGAGAACAAATAGAACTCTGTATGATTTCAGTCTTATGAAATGTATTGAAACTTATTTTATGCCCTAGACAATGGTTTGTCTTGGTCTTTTTCCCAGTTTTAATTGGGCTGTCTTTAATTTTTAGGTTGAAAGTATTCTTTATATATTTTTGATACTAGATTTTAATTAGAAATAAATTTAAACAAAATTTTTTTCACATTCTATAGGTGTCTTTTCACTTTCCTGATAGCTTCCTTTGAAGCATGAAACTTTTTATTTTTGTAAAGTCCATTTTATCTATTCTTTTTCTCTTCTTGCTTATATGCTTTCATATCTAAGTCTATTTCCTAATCCAAAACTATAAAGATTTACCCTCTGTGTTTTCTTCTAAGAGTTTTATAGTTTGGGCTATTACATTTTGTGCTTTGATCTATTTTGAGTTAATTTTTATGTATGATGTGAGGTAGGAGACAAACTTCATCCTTTTGCATGTAGATATCCAATTGCTCCAGCATCACTTGTTGGAAAGACTATTCCTTTTTCCTATTAAATAATCTTGGCACCCTTGTTGAAAATCAGTTGACCATAAAGGTGAGAGTTTATTTCTGGATTTTCAATTCTCTTCCATTAATTTATGTCTATCCTCATGCTAGTATATGTCTTCTCAATTACTGTTGCTTTGTAATAAGTTTTTAAATATAGAAGCATGAGTTATCCGACTTTGTTCTTTTTTGAGATTGTTTTGGCTATTTTTGGTCCCTTGCATTTCCATATGGACTTTTGGTTCAGCTTACCAAAAGTAAGCTTTCTACAAAGAAGCCTGGTTTCTAGTAGAGACCATGTTGAATATGTAGATCAATTTGGAGAGCATTACCATCTTAACAATATTAAGATTAATGATCCATGAACATAGAGTTCCTTCTATTTGTTTCAATATTCTTTAATTTCTTTCAATAATGTTTTGTAGCTTTTTACTTACTTTATTACATTTATTCCCATTTTATTCTTTTTGTTGCTATTATAAATGAAATTGCTTTCTTGATTTCATTTTGGCTCGTTCACTGCAAATATATAAAAATACTATTGATTTTTGTATATTGATCTTGTATCCTGCAACCTTGCTGAACCCATTTATTAGTTCTAATAGCTTTTTAGTGATTCTTTAGAAACTACTATACGTAAGATCATGTCATCTGTGAATAGAAATAGTTTTACTTCTTCCCTTCCAATATAGATGTATTTTATTTCATTTTCTTGTCTAATTTTCCTACCTAGAACCTCCAATACAATGTTAAATAGAAGTGGCATGAGTAGACATTTTTGTGTTATTCCTGATCTTAGGAGGAAAATATCAAAACTTTCATCACTATGTATTTTGTTAGCTATAGATTTTTGTAGCTGTGCTTTATCAGATTGAGGAAGTTTCTTTCTATCTCTGGTTTGTTGAGTGTTTTATCATGAAAGGGTCTTCGATCTTATCAAATTCTTTTTCTGCATTTACTGAGATGATCATGTGGTTTTTCTTTTTTTTTTCAATTCTATTGATATGGTGTAATACATTTTTGGATGTTAAACTGAGCTTGAATTACTGAGATAAAACCCACTTGGTCATGATGTACAACTTCTTTTACATGTAGTTCAATTTGGTTTGCTAATATTCTGTTGAGGATTTTTGTGCTTGTATACACAAGAGATATTGGTCTGTATCTTTATTTATGCTATCTTTGCCTTCTTTTAGTATCAGGGTAATAATGACCTCACAGAGTGAACTGGGAAGTGTGTCTTGCTTGTCTGTTCTTTGGAGGAATTTGAGAAGAATTGATATTCATTTAAAATATATATTTGGTCTAATTCACCTGTGAAGCCATCTGGGCTTGGGCTTTTAAATTTGTAAGTAATTTCTTGATTACTAATTCAATTGCTTACATTTTTCAAATTATGTGTATGTTGCTGCTGTTAGATTTTTGTTGTTGTTGTTCAGTCCCTCAATCGTGTCTCACTCTGATCCTATGGACTGCAGCATGCCAGGCTCTCCTATCCTTCACCATCTTCCAGAGTTTGCTCAGATTCATGTCCACTGAGTCACTGATGCTATCTAACCATCTCATTCTCTGCAGACAGACTAGAAATCAAATTATGACTCTGAAAGGATCCCTTTTGCCTTCAATCTTTCCCAGCATCAGGGTCTTTCCCATTGAGTCAGCTCTACCCATCAGGTGGCCAAAGTACTGGAGCTTCAGTTTCAGCATCAGTCCTTTCAATGTATATTCAGGGTTGATTTCCTTTAGGATTGATTGCTTTGATTTCCTTGCTGGCCAAGGAACTCTCAAGAGCCTTCTTCAACACCACAGTTGAAAAGCATCAATTCTTCGGCGCTCAGCTTTCTTCACCATCCAACTCTCACATCCATACATGACCACTGGAAAAACCATAGCCTTGACTAGATGGACCTTTGTTGGCAAAGTAATGTCTCTGCTTTTCAATATGCTGTTTAGGTTGGTCATTACTTTCCTTCCAAGGAGTAAGCGTCTTTTAATTTCATGGCTGCAGTCACCATCTGCAGTGATTTTGGAACCCCCCAAAATAAAGTCTAACACTGTTTCCCCATCTATTGGCCATGAAGTGATGGGATCAGATGCCATGATCTTAGTTTTCTGAATGTTGAGCTTTAAGCCAACTTGTTCACTCTCCTCTTTCACTTTCGTCAAGAGGCTTTTTAGTTCCTCTTCACTTTCTGCCATAAGGGTGGTGTCATCTGCATATCTGAGGTTACTGATATTATTCCCAGCAATCTTGATTCCAGCTTACCTCTACTCTGCATATAAGATAAATAAGCAGGGTGACAATATACAGTCTTGATGTACTCCTTTTCCTATTTGGAACCAGTCTGTTGTTCCATGTCCAGTTCTAACTGTTGCTTCCTGACCTGCACACAGGTTTCCCAAGAGACAGGTCAGATGGTCTAGCATTCCCATCTCTTTAAGAATTTTCCACAGTTTATTGTAATCCACACAGTCAAAGGCTTTGGCATGGTCAATAAAGCAGAAATAGATGTTTTTCTGAAACTCTCTTGCTTTTTTGATGATCCAGTGGATGTTGGCAATTTGATCTCTGGTTCCTCTGCCTTTTATAAAACCAGCTTGAACATCTGGAAGTTCACAGTCCACATATTGCTGAAGCCTGTCTTGGAG